>CAIGRB010126573.1:11827-22580 GCA_903798255.1 Fraxinus quadrangulata | reverse complement strand
TGAAATTTACTTATAAGCAAAAAAATATTATCTCAAAATTTTAAGTGAATATTTAAATTTATTTAATTTTTGAAGTTAAATATTAACTTATATGTAAAATAATTACCTATAAGTAAAATATCATTTATGAGTAAAAATTTCATATAAGAAACATAAAATTTTATTAAAAGACAAATATGTAATTTTATTCTTTTAAAAAACTTTTAAAATCGATCGATAATAAACTCACAATTATAGGTCGTATAATTTTAAAAACTGCTATTAAAATCACTTAAAATCGATATATTTATAAACGCTCAAATCCAGTACTTTAAAAAAACTCATAACTGGAACGCCGAAACTCCCAAGCAAGGCGTGGAGCAAGATATGTTTTCATTGCTCCTCATTACACGAGATATCAGTAAGACTTCAACTAATCAAAATTAAGATGGGTTGGCAGGTTAAGGTTTCGCAGATAAATCGATGGACTAATATAGAGATCGCTATATGTTGGAAGTCGAGCCTGTCGAGCCTGCGATTCCCAAAGTGGAGAAAGGTATGGATCCACAGCACTGAGTGTATGGTTTAATTCTAGCAATCCTACTATAGAACAAATCTTAAAGCACTAATGAAATAAAACCCCAAGAAAATCTGGTACACAAGTGCTAAACTGTTTATACTTCTTATTCAAGAACAAAAGGAAGATACAAAAGCAGATGCCTTGAGTGTAAAAGTATAAGCCTACATATCCCAGCTCCTTCAGCACAATGGAGCTTCTATGCAGTATAGGATATGACTCGAGTAAAAATATTAGCTTTATTTTCTTCCATAGTATTGTTGATGTTGTTGTGTGCTATTAAATCCTTATCTCTACAAAAAATGCCGTAAGTGTTTGTGTGATATCTAATTACTTCCATGAGAATGAACAGATGACGCGGATCTAGCCGATACTGAAGCTGTGGGACTACCATCGCGCTCCACATCCCCAAAGTTGGCTTTACCAGTTAACATCTTTATCGCGATTAGGGCAACATCGGCAAACCATTCATCATCCGGTAATACGCTGCAAATCGAAATAAATTCAGATGTTTTTGGAAGATAAAAGCGTAACTGACAAAAACTGGAATAGACAAAAATATATGAGGAAAAAAAAAAATAGACACACACACACACACATCAAATGAACAAGGCTAGTGAGATAAGCCATTGACATTGAAGTTTTCAGGTCAACTTAGTTGGATATTCTTATCAGAAGAACTTACCTATATGGATCTATTTTACTTGCAGCAACTGCTTCAATAGCTCTACCTATAATGTTCTTAATCACTTGATGCAGATTTCGAGATAAGTATCTCCCTTGAGATGAAAAAAGTATAACAAACTCCATATCCAGATAAAACTGTAGGATGATTAAAATTTTCATTTCAGCCAGTTAGAAAATTAGCGTACGAAATGCGAAGGAAAAAAAAAAGTTACTTTAGGCAAAGCGTGAAAACACAGTGGACATTAAATGAAAACAAAACCTGTTGAAGCCCTAATGGACCCAATGGCCTTTGCCCTTGCTCAATCTCTTCCCAGAAGCTTTGATCATCAGAAATCCATAGGATGACAGTCTCTGTGAGTCTCATCAAAAGAATAGTTGCAAACCTCTCTCTCCCTACAAACATATCTGATGCAATGCTTGCAATCCGTGTTAACTTCACAAATAATTCCTAATAATGATAAAAAGAATGTTAGGGCCTAACCATATCAAACATCATAGCATTTTTGAAAATCAAGCCATATTGTCATAACCTACAGACAAGCAACCATATCAAGAAGACCAAAACTGTGATTCTTGAAATTTACAAAGGCCAATTGCCTCAACTATGCATAATGGAAGTATAGGTCATTTGAATACCATGAGATGTCTGAGAAACCACCTTCAGAAAAAAATGGATTTAAGAATGTCTTCTTTGAAAGGAAAATGATCTTAAAGCAACCCAATTATAATAGGGACAACACATTAAGATAAAGCATGAGGTAGAACTACATGATAAGATGTTTCTATACGTGCTCAAAGGCTTAACGGGGATCCTCATACATGGTGAATAATCAAATATTGCTTCAATCGAAATTAAATAATTCTCTTCCCTTTGCAAATTCAACCGATGTTTTCATATTGTTGAGAGGCATGAATGCAATAAATACTATATATGGATAGATAAAGGAACCAAAGGTTGTATTTCATAATTCTATTAAACTACAAGTTTCTAGGTACTGAATAAGCCACCTAATGTAAAAACTCTTACAGACATGAAACATCATTTCATGGGGGTTGTGGTTGTGATTTACGTATATGTATAATTGAACCAATAAGTTACACATAATGTTTTACTAGTTACGCTAAAGAAAATGCAAGTGATTAAAAATCAATGAACTTGCTGAAAATGGTAATCAATAACCTGGTATATTGGAGAAGGGAACCATTCAGGTTCCTCTCTGCCTCCATCCAGGCTTAAGTACAAATCTGCACCCAGTCTAACACCACCATCTTCTGCAAAGATGAGTTCGAGGGCATGTTGCCTGCAGAAGCTATCTCTCAACTGATCAACTAAGCGTTGAAGCCTTCTCTTCAGTTCTCTTTGCTCTGGAGGACGGTTTTGTTTGTCTGAAGCTGTTCGTGGTGGTTCATCAGCTCTGTTCCACTGTTGCGAGGATGAAAGCCTGGCAGCTGCTCGTGGAAGGATCTCATCTGCTAACAGTAATGCATTTGCTAGCAAAGCTATCTGTTGGGTTTCGGACTCGGCTATTTTAACTATTCTGCTCCCAGACCCTTCCAAGTTTTCAGTCTCCATTGAACCAGGCAATGCATTTATCATCATGTTGACATATAAATTAAATGACTGAATGACACCTCCCAAAGCTTGCTCGGATAACTGCATGATCTCTAAGGGACCAACATCCTCGCATAGTTCCTGGATCCAAATTACATGCAATTGATATATGTAGAAGCTCCAGTATCAAAAAAAAACTTAATAAAAATAATAATAAGTTAGCACTTCTCAGTTTTTATTGCACGACTTATATATCCAATTCACTTTAGATATTACAGATTTGCCTGCTAAAGGGAGTGACAAAAAAGTAAATCTAATAAAGTCATAATGGTTTGATATAAAAAGGGCATGTACTTTGTCACCTGAACCATTGTACTGAATCTGTGAGCACTGCTTGAAAGCTTTGGCTGCAATGTAATCATACTACCAAGAGATGCAGTGCTCAAGGAACGGGTACCAACAGGTGGATAAGTGAGTAACCAATCATCTGCAGCAGCAATTGCTGCCGTGCTCAGTTCAATTCTTTTTAAGTTCGCATCCAATGCCTGTTCAATGTAAGGCCTAAAGGTTTTCAAGAGAATAGGAGTAAGGGACAATCCACGAGCTTCTAACAACACACAATGCCCCAATGATATTTGAACACACTCAGTGACAGATCTCAGAGCTCCTGAAGCTGCTGGAGAAGCTAGAATGTGTTTCTTGATAAGAAGTGCAAAAGTCTCAGTCTGGTTGACAGCCCAAGTAACAAGCTCAGATGCAAAAGCTGGCTCATCATCGAATATGGCTAAAGAATCACTTGCTGCCTGTGCGATTGTGCAGAAAACAAGCTGTGAAAGTGTAGTCGTATAGGCTATTCCATGTGAACTGCCTGATGGGCGAAGACTTTGCACATTGCTTCTCAACTTTTGTTGGTGAGATTTGAGGAGTAATGTATGGGCGCGTGGACCATCTCCCAATTGTTTTAGAGCTTGTACAGCTGAACGAAGCTCAACCCCACTTATTGAAGGCTGGCAAGTAGCCTCTGCTAACTGATCAGCTAATTTTTGTCTCTGTTCCATTATAGAGGTTTGCAATGACAGCAATGTTGAGGGAGTCAACGATCGCTGGACTCTAGCCTCTTCTGCTATATTTTCGCCTTCATCAAGGGCAGCCAAAGCTTCATCCACTCGCTTCTCTGCCAGCAAGACTTCAAGCGTCTCTATAAATTGTGCCAACCATTTTTCGATCTTTGAAGGTTCACTGCCTTCAAAATTAACATTGTCAACTTTTGCTGAATTTTCAGGTCCATCATACAAGGAATCAACACGAACTCCATCAGTCAAAACATGTATGACATTTGCTTGAGTTGATAGGAGATTCCTCAGTGTAACAAGCTGTCCTTCAAGATTAGAAATCTCTCTTGACGTCCTGCAAGATACAAACAATTTTTTTATTATTATTATTTTTTTAAGACCGCTACTCAAGAAATCAAGGGATAACTAAGTATGAAAATTGAAGCCAAAAAGTTTCTTTTATATAGTTGATTATAAACCTCATAATCATTTGGTTCATGATATCAACTTACCGTATGAAAGCAGAATAATTGGCATAGACACTTTTGCGCATTTCTTCCGCAGAAGCCTTCTTTAAGTCTACTAGGTAAATGCAGAGATGCCTTATTTCCTGGAAAAATTTGCAAATCCCTGAACATCATGCTTTGCACCATTGGATCACACAAAAGCAAGAGAAGTTCAGGAATTCAGAAATTTTTACTCAGATAAGAAGCACATGCTCAAATCCCCTGCAGTTCCTTCGAAATAATCTAACAACATTACCACAGCTTACAAAAAATCACGTTCTAAACAGACCAAAAGCTCATCAAGGGGTCTATGAACTTTTCATCAATTAAAACTGAAACAAGATCTGAATTAACTAACCATCTGAATATTTTTCTCAAAATAACTTGAGCTGCGTCAAATTTGGGAAAAACAGAAAGGAAAAACCTCAAAATCAAACAATATTAATTTATTTACAACGAAAGACAGTTTTACACAATTTTTTGTGCCCGAAATCAATCTGGGATAGGGCAATTCATTTCACGTAAGCATGATTATCCTTGTACTAAAAATGCATGGGTTAGGAAAAATATGTACTATCGACATAATATCAATCTAATTATATACAGAATGAATAAATTATCACTGTTTCGATATAATGAAGAAGACAAGATTTAAACGTAGGATGTTTTAAATTTTAAATAATACGATTAACACAATTGTATAAATAAAAAGCAAAAATTGACCTTTTCGCTCATGGCTCGGCATCGGTTAGTGAGATATGCCTCAGGATCAAATTGTGAAGATTTGAATATTTTAAGCTTGTCACTGAGTGTGAGTTCTTGTTCGAAATCGGCCGAGTCTCCTTTACTTGACGAGAATGATCCCCTGTCCATTTCCTTTTCCTGTCGTTACGTATTCAAATTCACTGCATGAAAAATCCCAGATAATAAAAAATGGAGAAAAACGCAAAGAGAAGAGAGTGGTCGGGGAGAGAGAGATCAAGTTTGTTCTACAAGTGTCCCTCAAACCATTGTTTCGGTTTGATTTCTTCCCATGTTTGCCTCAATTGCCATTCATATTTTCTCTTACATTTTGTTTTTTTTTTTTTTTTCATTTTTTATCCTTCTTCCATATATTATATTATTATATCGAGAGACCGTTAGAATATAAAATGACTTTTATTTTAAAGAATTAATTGCATGAGGCTCATTATTTTTAAAGAACGTATTTTATAAAAAAATAATAAAATTAAATATTCTAACGTACTCTTTATATTTAATATTTAATTTTTCTATTCTCAAAAAATAATTATTGCCTCCCTCCCTCCCTCCTTTTTATTTTTATTAGTTTCTTTCCAAATTATTATATTATATTTTCTATTGAAAATTGAAATAATTTGGATACATTTAATTATAAGGAGTGGTTGAACTTCTTTTTCAGAGCATTTCCAATAAACTCTAAATAAAAAATACTCTTCATTTTGTTTTTTCAACAAAAAATTATTGATTTATCTTCATATTTTATATAACATGATTTTTTTACGTATCAATTCACCAATCAATTTAAACATGGTTTGAATAGTTTAAAGAGTAAAATATTGAAATATATGATTTATTAAATATAATTATTGTACATTAAATTCTTGTTTGATCCCCATTTTTCTCAAAATACATTTTTCTCTTTTCTTTTCAAACACACATTTTTCAATAAAATAATATTACACACAAATTCAAAAAAATTTCTTATTTTTTAACCACATATTTTCCATCAATCTACTATTACAAAATGCATTCCACAAATAAGGGAATTCAAACATATCTTAGAATAGATAGGAAGTTTGACTCTAAATTCAATATATATTTTAAATAGTTAAAATAAGGAGTATTTTGAAGCTCATTTTTAAGTATTGACCCTCTAAAATATAATGCATTTTGTGTAATGCCCCGAAAATTTTCATAGAACAGAATTTAAATTTTGGGTGCTATATCATGATGTTTTGAAAGTTAGGGACCAAAATGGTATATAGCGAATTTTAATTTTATCTGGGTCATATTTAGATTTTGACCGAGTAATGATAAGTGTATGAATATTGGTCTCGTTGAATAGATCGTTATTAATTATGCATTTTATGCTCGAGAAAAAGTTAATTTGAATTAGCGGAGCTAGTTATCAAAGTCGAAAGAATTAGTCTTAAATTATATTTTTATATTAAATGAATTTAATCTTATAAGGTGACACATGTAGAGTTGTAGAGGTTTTAAGTAAATTGTATATTATATTAGTTTTGCTTTTTGATGTAATTGATAGGGTGCACGTGTATGAAATGTATGTTTGTGAAGTGGTAGGATTAGTTGAAGAGTTAGTAAGATTATTTCCCTTTTGGAGAATTCTTACTCACTCCAACACGTTCCCCACTCCCACACGTTTTCCCACTATTCACCACTCCTTAGAATATAGGTTATTAATTGCCTATGTACATATATGCTTGACTTNATGATCTGATATTCTATTATATGATGTTATGGCCATTCCGGTACAAATGATATGATATGATATGAGCTCTTACCGGTTTTTAAAGATATGATGACGGTATGATTTTTCTTGATGCAGGATTTAAATAGTTTATTCGGGATTGCACCATTTTTTTTTAAGTTCCTACTGAGTATTTTAATGTACTCACCCCTTTCCGTACTCCACACAGGTTAGATCGGGTCGTTGGTCAGTGGGCGATGAGGTGCAGTTGTCGTGCTGTGATTTTTAAGACTAAAGAGAAATAATTCGGTGTAATGTGTCAAGACCTATTCATTTTTCAGCACATACTTTTGCTTTATTGTTGTGGATATCTTATTTAGGACTTGTACATGTTTTATTTAATTAGGCATTTACGTATGGGAACTAAAAATCAAATGATCTATTATCGTTTGATTTGTTTGCTAACTGTACATGGATAGTCAATGTGGCTGAGTAGTCATTTGTTGAAATTTTAATTGCTCAGTATTGTACTATCGTTGGACATGACAACGTAAATTTAATTTTTTCAATCATGTGCAATTATTCAGAATATATTTGACAATGATTTAAGGGTGCTAGGACAACTTGAATAATGAGTTGTTTTTATTTTAAATTATAGATCATTTTCTCTTTTTTCTCACACACATTGACACACAACTTGAATCAATCACGTTGCATTTGGAAATTGGTAAATACCCAAAGTGTTGTCATTTTCTAATTGGACATGTCCATTGGTTGTACCTTTCTTTAGTGTTCTGTGATTATATAATTGTTCCATTTTTGCACTATTTGTAGTTTTTTGGACCAAAATAGAACTGGTTATTTCCTTGTAAATAGTTTTAGTAGCAATTTAAACTCTTAAAAAAATTTAGGTCGCTACATTTTGTGTTTAGAGAGTTTTTTTAGAGATGTTTGATAAGTATATTTTATACACTTATTTGGACCTAAAAAAATATAAACATTCAATAGTTATTTTGAACAATTACAGTATAATTTATTGTATATTTGGTTTATTAGATTAAACTTGATGAAAAGAAGTGAAATTAAAAGAAAGAAGTGAAAATTAATGAAAAATGGCAAGACCCAAAGTTTGGAGACTAAAGTGTAAATACTCAAAAATTGTGTCAACCTCATGATAAAGATTCGATAATGATAGGGGTCAATTAGAAGTAAAAAAAATGAGTAAAATATTATCAAAATATTTTCATAAATCAATTTAAAACCTCACAAGTATGTTCCAAATTTTTAGTCAAAGATTAAAGCCTATTTTTGACATAGTAAACATTTGAATTGGAAAAAAAAATATAACAATCAAAATTGTAGTCATTTGAGTTATATTTTCAACGCACTTTGCATCGCCTTAAACAGATATTAGAAAAGAAAATTATGACAAACATATTGAAGAATGAGCATAATGGGAGTAGCTCAGCACCACCAAACCCGCCTAGGCGCCCACTCTCAAGAGCCCACTCTCGAGAAAAAGATCATAATTGCAATGTCACCCCACTGCCAAACAGGATTTTCAAGTGCAATTCATCCTTTTTAAAAGCCCAATTCAACTAAAACTCTTCCAAAACTTGAAGAAAACATAAATACAATTCTAGAGAACACAATTTAGGGGGAGAGAAAAACAAATAATCATCAAGATCAAAGAATAAACGCTAGGATTTGAAAATTTTTGAGATTGAAGAAAATTGTTTGTGTAAGATCAAATTCTTTCCATGATCAAGATTTCAAAACCCGGTTATAAAATTTATATATTTTGTTTTTCTTTCATTATTATGAGTAACTAAATTCATAGTTAGGACGAATAATGTAATCTATGTGTGACCTTTTATTTCTTTTATTCAAGATTCTAATTCTTTAAATATGTATGTGTTGATTTTATTCATGAATTTTATACTTTGAAATACTTGATCGCTAATTCAATGATTTTGTAATTTATTACGAATCGAGAGGTGAGTATTAGATTTAAACCACTATAATTTTAAGCTATTAAATCATATTGCAGTAGAGATATTTATACTAATTATTGCGAATATTATATGAATTTTTATAACTAATATTTCATTTAACTAAGATTGATTCTTATAGAAATATGAAATTGAATTAGTTAAATAGATTCAATGAGAACTCGAGAGGGATAAATTGAATACAAAAATTTGACCGAATATTACAATAGTAATGAATCTTGATTAATGAATTTAAGGAGAACCCTATGTACAGCCGTATGTTCTAGCATCTAAGTTTATACTTTTAAAACACAAATTCAATAAATTGAGTACGTTAGAGAATTTGGTTTAATTAGAATAATTTAAATAGTAATTACAAACCTTATTATTTGTTTTCGATCAAATTAAATATATGAATAATTTAATCAATTGTTAGATATTAGTATGCGTATGAATGATATCCTAACTCATTGATCCATTATATTACTTGTTACGATCCGTACACCGACTGTATATAAAAATCGACAACAAGTTTTTGGCACTGCTATCGGGGATTATTTTTATTTAATATTGATTTTAATTATTTCTTGTTTTTGTTTGATTTTGTCCTTTTAAAAAAAAATTATTTACTTGTTTTTCTTTACTCCATTGATAGAGAATGAAAAGAAGTAAGTTATCAAAAATTCACAATGATTGATCCCGACTTAAATGAAGGTGATATGCTCTACGGAGAGTTCCTCTTCAGACAAAAACTTAGAAAATGGGAATACAATCAACCTATCATATTTGATAAGGATGCAAGCCAAAGGGATAAAATATCAAATCAATTTCTTGTTATTGGAAACTTCAGAGAAAGAAAAGGAAAGCTATCTTTGAGGGTCTATATGAAGAACAAGATGATGACGGTAAAATAGTTATGAGAGACATCATCATGCAATAATATTAAAGGATTAAAGATCAAGTAATTTTAGAGGAGCCAAATAACATGTAAATGGAGGATCTCTTCATTATTCAACTCGGGGAACCAATTAAAAAAGAAGAACATGTAGAAATGAATAAATTAATCACGAAAGAGCCAAATGAATTAGTGGCATTCAAAGAAGATGAGATTGGCTTGCAAACCTCCAACTTCATTGATTTTGTGATTAAAGTCGGTGAGAAAATTGAAGTATTATTAGTTGAGTTCGAATTGAACAATTTAGGCAAGTCATATCGTATTCAAAATGGCAAAGTACGATTATGGTAGACGTGTGAAATATGGAACAAAGTCAAATTAAGCAAGTTACGCAGGATCTCCAAAGTCATATTCAAAGTGCCATGAAACACTTGTACAAAATTCTAGCTAAAGACTTTAAATAAAGCGCTTATTGAGAGGCAATCCAATTTTTTACCATTTTATTTATTATGTTTTTTGTATTTGCATTGTATATAGTCTATTAAGATGCATTACTTTTAGGTATATTTCTGTTTCAATAAGGGGATCATCATATCTATGTTAAGTCTATTAAAAGAAAATCATATATTTGAGTGAAAGATAGTAGAAAATACATGTAGCCCATTTTTTAAGGCTTTAGGGACGTAAAAAATGATTATCATACACACTACATTATAACTTTTAATTTTTTTACTCGTGTATTTATCTTTTTCTTTCAAAGGTACAGAGATATCGAACGGGAGAAAGTTTAACAAACTGAAAAATGGAATGGAATGATCCAAAAAGTCTACTTCCAACATCAAATAGAAAAATTTAGTGAGTATCTTCTTCCTTTCTTTCCCGCCCCATTTATGTGCTAGATTATACTTTAAAACACTTAGGACAATGTCTATTTTAAATTTAGCAATGGAACAAACGTTGAATTTTTAGTTTTATTATTTATTTGTGATTGTGTGTTTTTACTTATTTATTATATATAAAAAATAAAAAAATTAGAAATTTAGAAATTATTATTATTATTAT
>CAIGRB010126566.1:0-21950 GCA_903798255.1 Fraxinus quadrangulata | reverse complement strand
GGTGTTTGGATGTGGCGGGGACGGCGGCCATGTTACCGCCGGAGAAGGGCTTGGCCGGTTTTCTCAATTAACAAGGCACCTGCGTAATTACCTTGCTTTTATCTATTTCACTGGCTTTTTATTTGACTATTTGATATAATAAGAAACACATATAGTTATCTTAAAAGCTTAATTTTATCAGCCAACTCATCAACATATTCAAGATCTCAAGAACTCTTAGGAATCTAAATCAACAAGAAGTTAACAATCAAACCCACTCAATAATTGAAAAATGGAGTTGAAGGTTTCTAAAAATCATGCTTAAACTAAATTAACAAGACAATTTTACATGATTCCACATATTGTAGTAATGATAATATATTGGAACAGTATGAGTGACCCAAAATTCCTACTCAAATAACAAAATTAGGAAGTGAGAATTACTCATGTGATGCATCGATTTGTAGTAACAAAAATTGAATGAATCACTATAAGCTATAAGAATGTATGAAGGAAGTTGTGAAAATTATTCCGCTTTATTAAGACAAAATAAAAATATGAGCATTTACAACAAAATAAAAACATGGGCATCCTCGAAATTGGATAAAATTGTAGATAACCATTCAGAAAAAACCAGCATATACGAAATTGAAGAAAAATGGCATTTCATAAAAATAAAAATAGAATAAAAATATTTTTTCAAACAAAAATACATTGGCAACATCAAGAGGGTTGACGAAGATGGAAGAAAGAGAGGCGAGATGATACTCGAAAAATTTCTCCTTCACATCATGGTTTTCAGGTTTTGAGTGTGCTTTTTTGCATTAGCTATAGCGTTGACCACTGCAAACCCCTTTGTTTGGTGTGGGTAGGTGGGGGGTAGGGTTAAGGTAGGTTGCCTTTTGTGGGATGGAAAACACCACTTTTACAATCTCAGTCGACAACCTCCTCAAAGTGATAGGTCCCATTGTGTTTGAAAAAGAATAAAAATTACATATCCACCCACCCCATGTGTGAGAGGTTTTCAACCGAGGTTGTCAACCTCGGTTGTACAAGTAGCACAACTCGTGTGGGATTATAAGGCGAGGAACAATACTACAGGTATAATGATTTTTTTCACAGAAGTTTTATAGGATTTCACATGGCGCAAATTGACTAGCAGATGGAAAAAAATCAGCGAATCAAGTGCTGCGGTGTAGAAATTCTGTGAAAGAATCCATATACTTGAGGAATTTTCTGTGAGAAAGGTGGATATTTTCTTATGTTCTCTTATTTATCTTCTTATTTTGTGTTTTTATTTTTTAAATGATTTTATTAGTTAAATATTAAAAAATCATTTTACATAGCATTAAATTAATCAAATTAAAATCTGACATTTGGAGTGTGTCTGGGAGTGATTTTGGCAATCAAAAATCAATTTTTGAGTCAAATCAGAAGGGCCCGTTGACAGGTTAGTCTTGCACGGTATCTACACAAATTGGAAATAAATTACCATATTATCCTCCATGTGCAAATTTAACACATTTCTCTCACCTCAAATTATTACAACTTTGACCAATTCAGACATGGCATGCATCCTTATCGAGAGTCATTTGATGGCCCACCAACACCACACATCCTTTTTGGCAATGCAACGTCCCAATTAAACCAAAATAAAGTGCTAATATTTTTTTCATTTTCCAATTCGCAAAGCACTACAATAATTTGATAACCCAATAATATCTAACTGAAAGGGATGAATTGATTTTTGATAACCCAAGAATATCTTCCAAGTCGCATTTGATTGCTTGTTCTTCAATCGATGAGCGATTTGAGTCTTGGAATGCTTGAAAAGATATATTCATGAAAAATTTAAGAAACAAAACTTGTGTTTTGCCATAAATGTATTGTTTGTTATAATCAACACGAGTGGAACTATATTAAATCATAGGTCAACATAATTCTTACACACGAAATAGTAATTTCAATTGTACATGGATATAATTATTGTAGGATAACGACGTTGTTATACAAACATTTAGCTTACTGACTTTGAGCCAAGTAATCTCGAAAACAATCACACTCATTGCGTTGCATTTCTGGTGCATTCATTTCAGCAGCGGCTTCTTCCTGTTCATCTGGAAGTTCTACCTCCGTCGCGTTCGGATTCGTCTCTACAATTGCGAACGCCTCGGCAACAACTCCGGCCCGTCGAAGGAAGTTGTGTATACCCATAGTAGCTATGATAACGACAATCTGCATGTTGAAATTTTAACTTGGCACACAATCGAGAATTTTCCACCGATTTTTCCACACACCAAATGCACGTTCTATTACATTCCTGCATGACGAGTGCCTGAAGTTAAATTTGTCACCCGCGTTGCGAAAGTCCTATCTCCAACCCATTTGACTATCATAAAACTGCTGAAAATAATTCAATATATCTGATCCCTTATACGGAGCCATGTACCCAGGTCTATGTGCGAATCCAAAGTTGACAAGATAATATTTACTAGATGCAAGATGCGGAAAATCAATTTCAGGACTATGTATAGCCCGTACCAGTATACGTAAATCGTACGTGGTCCTCACCTACCCTGCATGCACAATTGTGAAACATAAATTGAAATCACATGTTGCAAGAACATTTTGTGTTGGGATGCTCTTGCGTCGATAAAATTAACTCGTTCGTCCCGCGGCATGACAGCTTTAATGTGCGTTCCATCAATCGCACGTATGTAATTTTGAAATAACGGATGCTTGTTGATATTTGGTACGTGATGCTCAGCATCGTGATTATAGTTCGGATCAGGTCTTATTAGACGTTCACTAAATTCCACGACGGCTTCAAGCATCTTCTTGAAATATTGTCCAACAGTTTCCAAATAATGGTTATATAGCGTTTACGCCTGTCTGTACCTTTTTCCATGCGCTAATATGCACATAAATATCCCAACTTGTTCATACAAGTCTACGTACTGGCCACTACGTAGTCTGTATTCGTCGCAGAGTATATATGTGAATAATCGCAGCGTTTCGGGATACATCCGGAACTCTGTATAACACTTCTTGGGACTATATTTCATGGCATCCAACATGAACATGTGTCCATTTCTCGCAAATGGGAACCTCTTCACTCAACTTCTCTGCTCGTGATAGTATGTAGCTACGCCTATTTCTGCATGTCGACAGTATCGAAACCATTCGATGATGTCATCTTGCAGTTGTCGCACAACTTCCTTTTCATCGATTTCGACTTCATCATTGGAGCAAGGTATAAGGTCACAATAAAATGAGAATTGGCCATTCCACTTCGTACTATTACTAATAATGCCCTAAGCACTTTGAGATGAAGGAGTAGTAAGAGGAAACATCCTCACAACTTTTTCAATAATTTCTTTGTTTAAGATATTGGTTGAATGTTTCCTTATATAGACCGTGCTCCGTATTTCATGGCATCAATACAAATCATTGCACAAATGAATGACATGAACAACTGGACAAAGAAAAAATCAAATTATTCACACTAGTGATTGTAAGGAATCTTGTAGGCCATTATGACTCTAGAAAGATTCTTTGAAAACAAAGACATCCAACAACAGTTTAACAGTACGCATGCAATCACATAACTTTTTGAAAATATGGACAGCAAATCTTGGACTACAAATATCGGTGCAGAACATAAATATTACGAGTACAGAAAAAAATTATTTTCATGGAAAATCCCGCAACAATAAATAAAATAAAAAAACGTACACCACACCATCTGGGACTATTCAAATACACCGGCCCTACTATTTTTTTTAATGCCTTACAATCTTTATTCCGGTCGTCTCTTCATATCATCGTTCCAGCACCACTCAACCCATTCCATTTTTTTTATCTACGTCGTCCTGTAAGTCAAGAATCTCCCTATTAGCCCTTCTACTCAGGAACTTGCAAGTCCAGAAGTACAACTCAGTTTTTTTATGCAGTCTACCCGTCGCCAACAACTCTTCCAATATTGTCTTTGCAAGAGTCTCAGCAGGACCAACCAAATTGCTGATTTTTTCGGCAACTCTCGACTGGCAGAGGCGACGCAGTAAACAAAGTATGACAAATTTCTGGCTCCTATTTTTGTTCTCTTTTCACTTGTGTTCTTGCTGGCAGGTTGATGCTTATCTCCACTTCGAGACCTGGAGACGTCCATGCTGGTTGCTGCCCGACCAGTTTTGTTCCCTTCATCACTTGATTTGCTCCTCTCATCTCCGTTCGGATGAGCGTCGCCCAGATCTTCGTAACCACTATCCTCAAACATAGCGAATCCTGTCCGGCACATCTAGGACGGTGTGACAGCATACTTATTGCTGTCGAAGGCGTCCCCGAACAACACATTGTAGCTATATACCTCTATGCAGTCTTTGTCTCTGTATTCTTTGTAGTCCTTGTTCTCCTGTTCAACATGCAAAATATGAAAATAAGCATCCAATTTCAGGACCATGTGCACAACATAAACTACAACATGACTATAGATGATGTTATACAACATAAACCGATAATATTTATATGCAGGTATATGTTGGGCCAATATGACTAAAGATGATGTTATAAAGTTTCTATAACATGATATATAACCAACAAAATAAAGGTAAGCTACAGATTATTTACGAATTTAAAACATAAGAAGTGTGGAACTTCAGGATTAAGGGGATGAACCTACAATAATTACACCAAAAAGCTCAGCTAAGCCAGAAAGGGTAGCCCACTTGAAGGCCATTCCATTTGCTAAGAAAAAAAATGCAAAAATACCATATGCATGGTGAATAGAGAATTTTAATAATCATTAAATTGCATCTAGCTTCACTCAAATTTCTGAACTACTTGGAAAAATGGAATTAAACGAATTTATGTGAGGCCCCAATAGAGAACTTATTCGACCTAAGAAATGTACTTATTTTTTTCAAGAAAAAAATGGAAAAAACATTGCTACCATATCGTCCACTATTCTTTACCACAAATCTTAGGTTATATTACTAGCTATCATACAAATGATACAAAGTGAAGTGGCTGGAATTACCAAGGCTTAATCGTCACTGTAATTCAAAAGTCAACAACTAAAATACAACTCAGCACAAACGCAGTAAAATTAAGAGGGACCCGTATCTCCTATAATTTCACCCCAATTTTATCACAGAGTTAACACATGAATGAGGAAGAATTAAACAAAATACAAATTATTGAATGACATAAAAACAAGGACCTCTAGTTCCTATGCTTTCACCCAGTAACTTCGTCAAGGGAACAAATGAATGAAAAACAATTCAATCATCATATCCACAACAACGAATTTGCAGAAACGTGTAACATGAACATAATTACGTAATTTTAGAAAACAGAAGATTGCAACTTCGTTGCACAATTTCTTTTTCAGTGAACCTAGTGGGGACTGGGGAATCTTCAAACATATTAACATTTCAATTTTTCGAAAACTCAAATGCCAACTCATTACAGATTCTCTTCATTATAGTTGCAAGAAATACAAAAAATCGTGAAAAAATGTTGGTACAGGCAAAAATTCTTGGTACCTTAATCTTTCGCTCCCACCACTCGTTAAAGGCAACAATTGCTCTCGTTGCAGAGTTATACTCGACACCATTGCAGTTCAACAGCTCCGTGAGTCTTTTATGCTTTTGACGGAGACCATCCCAATGATTCTTCAACTGTTGCTTGGTCTAGACGTGCCCGGAGTTAGTGTTGAACAACTGGATCACTTGGTATCGATTGTGTCTCGTGAAGCACTTTCCGTTACGGTGACCGTTGGCTATCACCATCTCGCATGCGGCCACGAAAATTTGGTTATCATGTTTGGTCCAAAAGGCATTCTTTCGGGCTGGTACTTGGGTCTAGCTTAGAGGAGGGTTGGAAGTGGCCCAGGAACCGTTGTAATCCATCTGCGATGACAAGCCACAAAACATCAGAGTGCAAAATATGTGATTGGGGACGGTGGGTAGGTAATATGCTTTGACGTGAAAATGTAACAAATAGAAAAAATCGACCCTTACCGATGACAGCCGTGGATCCATTGTGTGAGCGCGGGTTCTCCTTGGCCAGAAAACTTTATCGACTCCATCAAGCGGCATTGTAACTATTCGTGAAGTACTCCTCTTACTTTCCGAGGAAAGGATCTGTCAACATGTAACCGAAAATGACTCTAACGGAAGGGGTGTCAGGGTGCAGATCTTGGAATGAGATTGCACTCTCGGTTGAGCTGAAATCGCAGTTTGGCAGCAAAAATTTATGTGGAAGGGATAGGAGTAAAGAAATTGGGAGAGATGAATGGATTGGGTTGTTGAGAAGTGTAATGAGGAGGGTAAATTGGGAATTTGAAGTCTTATGGCCTGACTTGGTACTTCTATTTTGTCAGATTATATTGAATTATAAAATCTGCAACGGTCCGAATTTTAATGGACTGTGCGCCCAGACACGCCCTTGATTTTGGTCAACGACATATTTTTAAATAGAAATCGTCAAAGGTCATTTCGAAGTACATTTATTAAGAGCTTGTTTGAGTTTCATTTTTTTTTACCCAAAATGCATTTTGAAATAATATTTTAACGAAAAATATTTGGTTAAAAAATAAACAAAAATTTAAGTTTGCGTGTAATATTATTTTATTGAAAAATGTGATTAAAAATAAGAGAGGAAAAATGTATTTTGAGAATAATGTGGACAAAACAAGGGCTAAAGGATTTTGGATGTAGGGGCTAAGATTTGAAAGTTTGAAACATGGCTATACATTTTTTTAAATGTTTGAGACCTCTAATGCAAATTTCTCTATAATTTATTGAAGATTAATTATGAACTTAGGGTGTGTTGGAGACATATTATTTTGAAAGAATGTATTTTGAAATAATAGATTGATAGATAATGTATGGTTGAAAAAAAAAGTTATTGATGTGATAAAAAATATTATTTTATTGAAGAATGTGTGGTTGAAAATGAGTAGAAGAATGAAAATGAAAATTTTAATGTATACCAAACATGGCCTTACTGGACGAAAATCTCATAGCAATTGCATCATCACAAAACTATCATGAAGAGGAAGTAGAAAAAGATATGAATGACGATCATCCTTCGTTCAACAAAGATAAATTAAACCCCTGTTTCATAACCATTATTTCAAAACTATTTTTTGTACATATTCATTTTCAACCACACATTCATATAATAAAATGTTCTATACGTAAATTCAAAATTTTTCCTTAACTTTTAATCACACATTTTCTAAAATATCATTATTCAAAACTCTATTTTACTCAGATAATAATTTGTCTAACTGGGACTAAGTGTCATTCACTCTTGTATTTCTTGTCTTCACCTTTCAAATCATACCCATATTATAGCTCATAAGTTAGTATGAGATTATATGTCCATGTTTGAGTCATATTAAATTTTTCATTTCAAAACTCTATTTTACTCAGATAATAATTTGTCTAACTGGGGCTAAGTGTCATTCACTCTTGTATTTTTTGTCTTCACCTTTCAAATCATACCCATATTATAGCTCATAAGTTAGTATGAGATTATATGTACATGTTTGAGCCATATTAAATTTTTCATTCTCATTTACAATCACACATTTTTCAATAAACTAATATTTTCTATCACATCAATAACATTTCCTTCTTTTTCAACTACACATTCTCCGTCTATCTATTATTTCAAAACACATTCTTGCAAAATAATATAGCTCAAACACACTCATAATTCAAAATCAAGATAACTCAAAAAAAAAAAAATGATAATCCAGATAGATACTTTTCCAAAGGACGTGGTTCAATTAATTAACTCTTGTTTGACATCTATTAAATCAATTTGTTTTTCAAATTCATTTTCAATCACATATTCACACAATATAATATTTTACACGTAAATCTAAAATCTTTTTAACTACACATTCTTTAAAAATCACTATTTCAAAACTAATTTTTTCCAAAAAATTTCATTAAAATAGATGTCATGGACTTAATCTCTTTTTGATATTTTATATTATTATTAGATAGTAGAACCATTAAGAGTATGTTTATCTCTTATTATTGAGAGAAAAATAGAGTAATAAATAGTATTTTTTGGATAACGTGTGGTTGAAAAGTAAAATAACTTTATTGGGTGAATACGTGGTGAAGAATTTTATTGTAATAAATAATTTTTTGAAATAATGATAAGACAAATAGAGGGTAAATCGTGCCTGCAGAACACAATTGATTTCACAAAATTTTATTAATAATTATTGGACTGAGGTCTGACTTTACATCGTGCCTACAGAACACGATTGATTTCACAAAATTTCATTAATAATTATTGGACTGAGGTCTCACTTTACAGCCATAGTCAAAAGTGAAAATGATTTATGAATCTGGGATCAAAGTGTAAATTAATAAATCACAGGGGCACTGAGATATTTTATGGTCATTACACTTTTCCTTTGATCCCGAGCAATATCGGCACGAGTCCACCACACTCTCACTTCTGCGCAATACGCCACTAACTGCGGCGGCGCGTGTACTTCCCTACACTTCATTTGTCGAAACATAAAATTTGTTTACTTTATCTCTGAAAGTTGTGCGATGAATTTCACAGGCGATTTTGATCTTAAGGAAAAGCAGGTACTCGAAGGCCACACCGATAGGGTTTGGAGCCTCTCCTGGAAACCGGCGACAGGCGTCAATGGTATCCCCGCCGTACTTGCTTCTTGTAGCGGCGACAAGACCGTACGAATATGGGAACAGAGCCCTGCTACCGGCTCTTTTCAGTGCAAGGCACAATTTTTGGATTATTTTGTTCGATTTTCCGATTGGGTTTCGCTTATAAACGTAACAATAAATGTGGTCCGGTGATAATCAATATAATTATATCTAGAAATGGAAAAAAATGTGTTTTTTTATATTTTGTACAACTTTAATTCTCTGATAATTTGGAATCTGATTCATTGATTGAATCTTGTATTTCCATTTATGTTAGATAAGAAATGATAAATTGATTGAGGGGTGGAATTGAATATTAATTTTAAAAATAAATGAAACTATTTCAAGTTGGGTCAACTGCTATCAAAACGCATTTGATCTTGGAAATGTTTTCTATCTTCGGGCTTAGTATTTTGCCCCGAAAACTGGGAATACAACTATTTTTCTCATCCAACGCCCTCATTTTGACTTCAAACGCTCATATTTGGTATATTGCATAGTTTTTAAACTGTATTTTCCATTCAAATAATGCTCATATGTATATGGATTTAAAATTTGATATTGAGTTCATTTTCATTCTTTTTTCTGTCGATGCTGGTGACTTCATTTTAATGTGATACTAAGGACGTGATCATGCAGGCAGTATTGGATGAGACACACACTAGGACTGTTAGATCATGTTCTTGGTCACCATCTGGCAAATTGTTAGCGACAGCAAGTTTTGATGCCACTACTGCTATTTGGGAGCATGTTGGTGGTGATTATGAATGTGTCTCCACTCTAGAGGTATAATTTAATTTTCAAATTCCATATCAAACTGTTAAGAAAAGTATATCATATTATATATTCTGCCAAAACTGCTAATATTTTCTCCTGAGTCCTAACTAGTTATACAATGTTTAAAACAATTTCCATTCAGATATCCCACCTCTGACCTTTGGTCTCAAAGCATTAACACATGATGCAATTGATTAGTATTTTTTCCTCTATTCAATAGTTGTAAGATCTCTCTGGCTTGTGCTGTCTTTATATGGATGCAAATGTTGAATTTGCGTACAGGGTCATGAAAATGAAGTCAAAAGTGTCTCTTGGAATGCATCTGGCTCACTGCTTGCAACTTGTGGGCGAGATAAATCGGTTTGGATATGGGAAGTATTGCCCGGCAATGAGTTTGACTGCGTTTCGGTGTTGCAAGGACATACTCAAGATGTTAAAATGGTCCAATGGCATCCATCTATGGATATCCTGTTCTCATGTAGCTATGACAACACTATTAAGGTGTATAAGATAGTCGAATATCCTATTATTCTAGTCATGCATTTCTACTTTGATGTTTAACTAGTGTACCTTCTGTTTATTTTTTCTGAAATACTGGAAGCTATTGAATAACATGCATCAAACTCTGGCAGATTTGGGCTGAAGATGGGGACAACGATGATTGGCATTGTGTTCAAACTTTAGGTGAATCTGATAGGTATGGTTTTGCACGGGTTCTTCGTGTTTGAGAGAATTGTATGGCACATGCTTATTTGCCCATGGCTTGTTCCATCTCTCATACTATTTCAAAAGCTTTCTAATAGTGACATTTTTTATGAACTGTGTGATTTATTGCCTGTTTGGCAGCTGTTTGTAAGTTGTTTAGAATAGGTCAATTAACTTTTTTTTCTTACATTTCGTATGACCCACTAGTACGACCTAGTTAGTCACCACTCATTTGTATCTATTTATAAATTAAATCCATTATAAACAACTGCCAAACAGGCTTTTAATATGTCATTTCAAATGCTTGTCCTTTGGTTTGTCTCTTGATTCCATATACCACCATTCTACTCCTTTCTCTGTTAACTAGGAGCTAATACGATTGGATAAACTGAGTCACAGTTTCAAACCATTCTTTGTTTACTTAATCTGTGGTCACCCTCTTGGTTTACGAATTTCAGGTCAACAATTATTCTGATTTAAATAGAAGGATAACCTACTAATGATTTTTAAATTAGTATATTATCATTAGTTAAATTTATTCCATGTTTTCTTTCTTCCTAGCATTCTAAAGTTTAACATGAAACATGAATATCAACACTGCCCTTGTAAACATGCGTATGTACATTCAAGTATCAACTGTACATTCAAGTATCAACTGTTATGAATTCAAACATTTGAAATGCTTTTCAATGACATTGCAAAGCTAATTGAAACATGACTTATTTCTATGTAATCTATTTCAGTAAGACTTCTACCTTAATATCTTTACAGTGATAATAAAATAGTGAAGGTAAAAATAGTTTTCTCAGACATTGGAAATAATACAGGAAAAGAAACTGTGATAGAAGTACGGAGAACGAGAGAGAATTTGTACAAGTCTTATGTCTTACTGCTTACAATGTGAAAGACCTTATTTATAGGGTTACAAATAAACAAAATAAAAAAGGTAAAACTACTTAGCATAATCTTCTCTACGAATACCTGCCACAATCTTTTTTATAAGAACCTTTCATAATATATCTTACGCAAAGAAATTGAAAGAATCTACAGAATCAAATTAATAGGTAAATAGTCAACAGAGTTGACATAATATCCTAATAAGGAAACAAAGAAACCCCTGTTTGTCTAGGATTTGATTGAGCGAGAAAAATAAAACGTTTAGCACTCTCCGTCAAACTCAAGATGGTGATGTAGAAACCAGTATTAAGTTTGAAAACATATTGATTCTCTGTCGCCTGCTACTTTGACCCACAGCCTTGAGCATATAGGTTAGGTACAATTGATCCATTAACATTGACATTCTGATCTGCATATCAACCTTTAGAAGTCGAAAAATAAAATCAGTTGAAATAGAACTCATTAACTGAATTACAGAGTCCATCCAGTGTGTGGCAATAACATCAGGTAAAAAATTTGCTCTTACTGACAAGCCAAAGGTCTTTGCCATATCTCATTTTATATACTTTCTGTCCCATCCCATGAGTTATCAGATCTTTCCCCTAAACAGATTGTGGTGTCAACACGTATCATAAAATTTTAAGATTTATTTCCTTTATGTTATTGTTATTCATGGTTATTATTTGAGCTTCACTTGCTTATCAGTTTTGACATCATTTTCCCTTTATTTGCTTTCAGGTTGTTTATGATTTTGTTAAAATCTCATGTAACTGTCTTTGCGTTTCCAGTGGACATATATCATCAGTCTGGGCTTTATCTTTCAATTTGGATGGAGACAAAATGGTTACCTGTAGGTGAGCATGACATTTTACACGTTTTTATGCCATTTTATTTAAGTTTGATGAGAATTGCAATTTCCAATTATTATTAGAGCTGTAATGCAATTATTAGTAGATCAGTAGTTGTGAAGGGATGTATAATTTAGTCAAATTGCTTTTGCAGTGATGATCTTACTCTTAAGATATGGGGTGCTGACATAATGAAAATGCAGTCAGGTGATGGATATGCACCTTGGTGAGCAAATTATCATTTGTGTGTTTTATTCCTCTTCTTTACCGTTGCTTGAGATGAACTTTTAGAGTCCTTTTAACTTTGCATTTTATCTCCAAAACTAGAGGGTTTAAACTTGCATCTATCTCGTGAACTTGATGTTACAGCTTCTTGGTACATGTCAGATAATTAAGGGGACAGAGAAATAGGAAACTATTGAAGGATTACGAGAAAATCATTTGCCCAGTACATGGAATGGGTCTGATTAGTATGGAGCTAAGATGTTTATTGCTGATTAATGCAATGTTTGAGAGCATAGTGACGATCCAAGAAAATTATTAGTCCTTCGTCTAATCCATTTGAATTCAGGGGTTATCAATATATGCTTCTTTTGTATTGTGAGTTTCATAATTCACTTGATTAATATTGCAAAAAATAAAAATATCTACACTTTGTTAAGCAATATGCAAAAGATAATATACGTGCCATGTTTCATGATTATGCTTATTTTTGTATGATAGTCCTTCCATTTATTAGTTGATGACCTTATTTCCTTTTCTCCATAAATTATGATCTCTTTCAGATACAAGTGAGCCTCAATTTTGTATTATTTTATTTTCTGGTCTTGACGTTATAACTTCATTGGTACATGTTAGATAATTAAGGGGACAGAAAAATATGAAACTATTGAAGGATTACGAGATAACCATATGCATAGTACATTAAATGGGTATAAATAGTATGAGCTAAGATGTTTACTGCTGATTAATGCAATGTTTGAGAGCATGGTGATGGTGGAAGAAAATTATTAGTCCTTCATCTAATCCATTTGAATTCAAGGTTACATAAGATACCACTTTCCAACTGTCACCTAAATCTCCTTCTGATCAAACCAATATATTTAGTTGCTTGAGCCTTGAGAGAGAAGTTCTGTAATTCCATTATCCATCTTTTAGGTGGTGCCAAGGAGAGCAGCATAGGAAGGAAGAAGATAGTTCATTTCGTTAAAGAGAAATTTTAGAACTCCATTAATGTTACCTGATGGTGCCAAGGAGAGGATAGGAATATGTGGTTGAAAATGTTGGGGAAAAATGAGTTTTTCAAAAATGGGGCTCAAACAGGGGCTTATTCATCAAAGGTAGTTTAGGTAAAATGTAGGTATATATTATGACCCCCTCAGGCACAAAGGGGATTCTTAAAGTAAAGATATGAAGAACCATCATTTGTAAAATGAAAAGATCTCATATAATGTTGAACCCGTAACCCGCTGTCCCTCTTTGTTTTGCTATTACAAACTTTGTACAATTGAGCAATCAAAACAGTAGACATGATTAACTAGTTCATATATGATATGTGTCCTTACCTTATGGGTGCAATTGTATTTCTTTTTCATTGTAATGTCTGGTGAGAGAACACGTAACACATCAATATGATCACAACTTATAACCTGGATTTCTTCAACAACTTTGTGTACAATCCTTGTGTATATTAAAAAGTTTTTGTCTGGGAAGTGTCAAATGTTGTTAGATTGAAGCTATATATTTAGATCTTTGTCTGAGGGGACTAAATGGAATTCTTATACATTAACAACATTTTTATATGAATGGAGTACCGCAAGTACTAAAGTCCCCTTGTTTTGAAAACTACTTTTACATGGCCTGTCTCCTTTCCTGGCTGAAAAATTAGCAAACTGATAAACTACTTTCTTTTGCTTTTTCAGGTCACATCTTTGTACCCTCTCTGGCTATCATGATCGAACAATTTTTTCAGTCCATTGGTCAAGGTAGCAAGATAGATATGGCAATTAATTTACTGTTTTCCTCTGCCCCTTTCATCACACAGAGTCTTTTGTTTAAATATGTATGTGGACAACTTGGTGATTTTTAATTATTTTGGGCGTACAATCTGTTTTGGGACTTCTCATCGGCTCATTTTAGTTGTGAATATTTACAGGGAAGGAATAATTGTCAGTGGAGCAGCTGATGATGCTGTCCGTCTATTTGTGGAGAACAAGGATAGTTTGGTATGGACAGACCTCCTCCCTCTTAACCATCTTGATCCCTGGTTCATTTCATAGGGCACATCACTTGTGTTTTTCTTATTGCTTTTCATTTTTTCCTTTTGGGTCTCTCTCTCTCTCTCTCTCTCTCTCTCTCTCTCTCTCTCTCACACACACACACACACACACACACACTGAAGCCATAAAATCTGAACATTCTTGTTCTGCTAGCCTGTATGACATGCTGTGATGCTGTGCTTAAACATATGTTTGACGTTACACATGGAACCTAGTTTTCTAGACCAATCTTTTCCTACATTTTCTTAGTTTTCTTCATTTCATGACTAGTAGGACAAGTCTCTTCTATATGCAAGCATTAGATGGTCCGAGGGAAGTGGGTTTAAATGTAAAAGAGAGACCAAAGTTACTGCTTTCATGGATGACTAAGGATGTGAATTGTCCATTTTTCTGCATACACCTTTGGGTAATAGGCCAACCTGCACCAGGTATATAGGAACTGAATATTAACCTTTCTACGTATGGAACTGAGCAGGCTTTAAGAATTTCACACTGAAACCTTTATTCATTGAGAATTGAATTATTTTATCGTCATGAGTTGCAGGAGGTGACAAAAAGGGGGTTAACTAGACCCGCAATTTCGTTCTGCCTATGCATGTAGTAGTATTTTGTTTTGATAGACTGAACCCGTTCTGACAATGTGTTTATCATAGAAAATGCGGTGTTGCGAAGTTAGTATTCCAGAATCATGGGGAATTTTCTGAACTCAATCTTTAGTTTATTCCTGCTTTGCTGTAGTTACAATTACCTTTTCTTGTTTTTCGTTACAGGTTGATGGACCCACATATCAACTGCGTCTAAAGAAAGACAAGGCTCACGACATGGATGTAAATTCTGTGAAATGGAGCTCCATGGTAAGTCTATTGTTTTTTCAAATGCACAAGATTTTGTGAATCAGTCTGTGTATGATATAGATTATAATGAATCTGATGGGTGGGATGAGAGAGTCATTTCTAGTAATGCTCTTATGTAGTTTTTCGGGCCTGGCAGCTGATTTATAGCAAATCTCCTACTCACTTGACGAGCATGTCACTTTACTCGAGTTGTATGCTATTAGTTGATTTTCCCTTTACAATTGTGCAACCGTTTAAGTACTTCCAAATTAAAGGAATGGAGATGAACTTCACCATTAACCGAATTTAGTTGTTCTATACTTTCTTGGAGCTTTTCCCTTCATCCATGTATAACATTTCGTGATCAGCGTATGGTTGATTTCTAGAAGGAATAGTGTAATTGAAAGATTGCTCTTCTGGAATAGATTCCTATTTACTGGGTTTCCTGTGAATACACGTGTAGTTGGTTCTACCAACTTGTTGCTTCTGAACTAATGGAGGCAGATGCTAGAGTAACTCAACTCACAATTGTCAAAACTGAATTCAGCCTGTTCAACTAACCTTCTCTTAGAGGATTTGATAATGCCACGTGTTATGGAAAAAACCTTGGCTCACGAACTAGGTTACACTATCCATATCACTGGTAGATTTATTTTATCTCAGCTGTATGTTTGATTTGTGGCTTGCTAGAGCTTTGGGTATAATGTTCCCTATTATTCCTAATTATTAAACGCTGCTTATGCATTCTATTGCTTAATGGAGAGGGACCTTTTATATATGTTTGCTTTATCGAAAAATGGCAGGAAAATCGGCTTCTTGCTTCTGCAAGCGATGATGGGACGATCAAGATATGGGAATTGGTGTCCTTACCTGGACACAATAAACTTCCATTATAATTCTGTAGTTCAGTAAATCATTTTGTTGTGTTGTATAAATACCATCCTTGTGTTTTTCAGCTTTTGAAGCAAGAAATTTAGGTGTTTTGAAGTTTGTCCTATAATTATTAGTTGATACCCAAGAATTAGCAATGGGAAACTAGTACTAATTTCTTATAGAATACCAATTATTCAGGAAAATATTGTGCTCTTGATCTTCCACGTGGACTTCGTGCTCTTGTAGAGATTGATAGATATGGTTTTCCTAATATTAGAGTGTTAGTTCAATTTTTATTTGCTTGCTTTGTATGGAAAGTAGTACTTACTCTATTTTTACGTCTCTTCACATGTTGGATCTCATTGCCATTAGAAGGTCAGGTTTACGCCCTCCCTTCCTTTTGTACCCATGGTTTTTGCTTTTATATATATGGTTGGGGAATCCAAACCCCCATCAGCGTTCCTTGGTGGCGCTTGAAAACCCACTAAGGTTATGCTGATGTTTTGAATTTAAAAAAAAAAAAAAAAGAAAATCACTAGCTGAAATTATATTGTTATTCAGTAATGAAGAATCAAAAGCAGGGCAATCAATCCAATCCTTGAGAAAGTCTTCCTGACCCCATATATTCGGAATCCAAACCCGACCAGCCACCTCAAGTCTCTTTAGTCTCTCATGTCCACTCTTTTCTACTGTATCTTCACAAGAGGTGTATAACTGTTTTCCATCACAGTTTTCGGTCAGTCTTTTCTGTGATTCGACTACTTTGTCGTCATCATTGGGTGTTTGTAGTTTCTTGAATTCCGGCGGAAGCTGATGGCTGGACTGATTTGGATTTCGGTGAGTCATTATAGAGGCTGGTTCTTTTTGTATGAATGAAAAATGTGGGAGCTTTTTCCTTTTAATCTATTCCCAATTATTTGTTTGTTGAAGGATGCATGAATCTGTTTTATGTGGGAATGAAGTATAGTTGATGATGGGCTCAAGTGATGGGAATTCCGTTGACTTTAGGAGGTTTTTGATTTTCACATTTTGGCCAATGGGGATCGAGAATTAGATGGAAGGATATTTTTGGTTCTGAGCAATGATATAATTTATTATTAGTAGAGATTATGTCAACTGTTTGATTCATTCATTCAGATGCATTTTAATGTATTGTACAATAAATCAAGTGATGGGTTCCATCCCATGTAAGAGAAGGGACACCTTCATGTACAAAAAATTATGTACATCAAGCATAATCGACTAATGATATGTTTCATCGTATGATTTTCTTTTGTTATAGAGAAGATTGCTTGCAACCATTTAGTGGGGATTGCCACTTGTTTAAAAGGGAGTCAAGCATACATTTGCCGACATAAATATTTATAATATGTTTATTAAGTTCCTATTTGTATAGCTATAAGTCATATTTTTAGTAAATTTTAATAAAATATATGGTTAAAAATTGTGAATTTCATAAAATATATTGTTAAAATTAATTGACGATTTTAATTTAAATTTTAATCTACACCAAATAGGGGCCAAGTAAATAATACAACATTAAAGAGTATTTAAAGGATTGCCTACAGATGACAGAAGCAATAATAACCTTTATTTAGACTGCCAACAGATGACAGAAGCAATGATAACCTTCATTTAGAGGAGGGACTTTGTTGTATGTACAGGGAATTAGTACATACAGCTTGACAAGATGCCATTTCCTATCATTGGACATTGTCCAAAAAATGCAGTGTTGGCAATCAATGTAGTGCTACCAACATTGTATCCGGCAATTGTACAGGGATTATTCTCCTGTACAAGTAGTTTAATCCGTAGAGAAAATATGCAGGGTTTGTACTTTGAAATGAAATTTGTAGTGACTCCACACAAATAAAACCCTTCAAATGCAAGAGAGGAATCAAACTTGGAGACTAACCATATTCATCGCACACAAATATGCTTCTATTCCGTCATTATACAGGAAACTCCAACTTATTTCACTTCATAATGATAGAAGTAGAACAAATTACATGATTATATAGTTTAAACATGTCACCGATCAACATATCCGCTATATGCTATTACAGAGGGGGTGGGGTTCTGTGCTATCTCGAAGCTAACTCTCATTTGAAGCATAACCAAAATCCTGTACAGAGATGGCGAATCAAATCGAAGGAAAGTCTAGTTATATGTTTAAGCTCTCGGATAGCGAGAGCGTCCTTTCTTCCGCAAAAACTCAGGGATCTCCACAGAACTGCCTTCCAATGATGATGCAGGTCGCCTATTGACTCCAAAGCTGGTATCTCCCTGTCTCAGCTGATTTGCCTGCATTTCAACCATTGACCAAGGAACAATACGAAAAGATTTGAGTGGATGTGGCTAGTGCACGTGGGGACAAAGAAGGCGATGGAGATAGATGGAGAAATAGACAGACGTGCACAAAGCACATTGAGAGAGAGAGAGAGAGAGACCTGCAGGGATCTTCCATCATTTTCCTCTTGTCGTTTAAATCCAGTGGCAATCAAAGTTATACTCACCTGGACCAAAACAAACCAATCGATCAAAGTCCCACGAACATTATTGTTTCAAGTTATTAACCAAAAGACGTCAAATTTCATACTAGTCAATCCCGAGCCAAACCCACACACCATTATGAAAACGGAAAAATAAAGGGGGAGACAGAAGAAAAATAAGTTCCCTGATGAGTTATTTGTTTTCTCACTTGTCCAGTTAGCATTACATCTTATGCATTTGCGAAACATCCAACAAAAAAATTCCAGTTGAAACAGCAACCATCTTCAAATTGAATATTTTAAGACCTCATTGCGGTTCAATCATCTAACTTAACAAGTTACAGTTTATAATTCTACACTAGCGTGTGCAATAGATGTCTAATATTAATTTTGGCCTCCCAAGCACAGACAGCTATCTGTTAGGGTAAATACATACAATTCTGCTACTCAAGCTTCAAATATAATTTAGTACAAAAAGTCAGTGTGCAAGTATATAATAAATATATTTCAAACAGTAAGTACATCATGATTACAATAAATCAAACCTCAATTTACTTTTAACAAGCTCAGCCTTTTCTTGATAAACATTTGAAGCTCTTGATAGAAATGAAGTTATGTCCAATCATAACTTCTGATCACTAAATCTCACCTTCAGAAGTCAAATTAAAGAGGACAAGCATGGATAGCAATGCCCCAGGTTTCCAAAAGTAAATGTTTCCTTCAAAGGGAAATGTCACTTTTAAATTTATCATAAGAAATTAAGTTTCTTATGTTTATTATTCCTGATAATGTCAATATTCAAATTATCTAAAGTTCCCCATCTCCATCCCCACCCCCACCCTCTAGCTTCCCCCAAGTCATGTTGCCCCTATGCTGGATTTAACACTGGCTACCTTGGAAAAATTACAAAAGAGAGAAAAGAATGCAGATTCCATCAGCATAAATTGGTGATAAGCCTTTTCTAGCACCACAGATAACAGATTTCGCAGTACATTTAGCATGCATCTCCCTATTCCATTCCTATAAGTGCATGGACAGTTGAATAGGGTCTCAAATAACGCGTGATATGTAAAAAAGCAGGCTCAATTGCATGTTTAAACAGATGATAACTTACTTGCCCACTTAGTGATGGATCTATTACAGCACCAAATATCAGGTTAGCACTTGGATCCACGAGATCATAAATAACCTCTGCTGCAGCATTTACCTATCAATCCACATAAGAAAGAGAGTATGTAAATGATGATATGTAAATCATTTAATGCGTCTCTTTGTTAAATCTCATTATCTTGTATAAAAGCTTAAACTTCATTTCCATAATTTTCAGATTGTGACCAGTTGTCTTAACTATACATGTGACGATTAGGTCTCTACCTTTTCTCCTGAGCTTCACCAATCATACGGATCAAAGTGGAAATAAAAAGATAGACAGATGGATATGAGACGTAAAATAGGGGTTAACTGCTTCCACATACAAGACAACACCAAAGTTCAGGAATATATAATTGGTGTTTCATGCTCTTAGTGTAGAACAAGCATTCCTATGAATAAGATACTCTTTGGGAAACTAGCGGTACAGGTTTGTCGGACTTCTGCCCTCAATATCAATTGTCACTAGCAGGGTTTGGTTGCAAAGTTTTGTGTAATTATAGTTGTCTTGAGCATTTAAATACAAGGAAAGTTGTCTAACTTTGTTACTCACACTTTAACAGCATTTATAATAACCTAGTCATAGTCAAAAGTGTGTTGCATGTTACTTTTAATTTATTGTGCAGTGCTGTAAAAATGTTATTTTTAGTTGGGATGGATATAAAAAAGATAGTTATATTGTATATCTATAAATAAATAGGTATATATATTCGTATATAAATGTGTATGTATATGTGTGTGCTCTATGTGCACGAAAAGGGAACCTCGAAGGAACTGACACTGACATACAAACAAAGCTCTTGTTTTAACACACAAAATCATAAACGACCCGGGGCGTGGCTTTGATTTTCGGTCCTTAAAATCATTTTATTTCCCGAGATTACATTTTCAAGGGGGGAAGAAAGAATGTTGAAAAAGAAAAAGAAATATATTTGAGAAAGAAAACAGGAGAGGAAAGAAAGCTAAAATGCAAGTTGTTGGGTTTTGATACCCAATAAATCCGGGCGATGATGTTAAATCGATTTTTTGTTGGATTATACTTCATAGGCCCCGGCCGATGAGTGAAGTGAAGTGTCGACACCACAATCGAACAAACCATTAATGCAACCTATTCGGGCCATTGGAAGTAGTCTAATTTAATTAATGTTGCTCATGGCCCGACCCACTATCTTGGACGGCTTTAAGGTTGACAACTCATTTACTTGTTATCTATTGGGCCTCTATTCCTTGACCTAAAGCCCACCCATTATGGCTTATATATGTAGCCCCTTTTTCTTGTGTTTGGTGGTGGTGAGTGTGAATTGATTGGGCAGCCGTGAGTTTCCAAAAGGAGAGAAGTGAGGGTTGAATGGCTTGGTGCTTTCCATTGGCTTTCTGCCATCTTCTTCTTCCTTTCTCTTAGCCTTTGTGGCTGGTTATTGTGTTTATATCATTCACCACCCGTTGCCTTTTGTAGGCACCTTGGAAACAACCGGTTTTGGGAAGATTAGGTTGGAAGGTTTTGGTTGGTTGTTTGTGGTGCCGATTTGAATTGACTGAGCCAGGTCAATTGGTGGATTGGAGCCCCTAAATCAACAAATGGTATCAGAGCAAGGTTGAGGAGGATTTTAGGGTTAAAATCGAGGAGAAAATCGCCCAGAACTGCAGCAAAACCGAACCCAAAATTCTGTCCATATTTTCTCCAAGAAAATCGCACTTGTAAATCGGTTTTCCGGCCAAATCATAAGGAATTTGGAAAAACGGTAACCACTGGTGGAACGAGCAGGTGGAGGAGGTGCTGGGTGACCTGCGCGTGAGGCCCACGCGCAGCGCCGACGGTGGCGCGTGGGCCGGATTCGGGTTGAGACTTCTTCAGGCAGTTTTTTAAGGACGTCAAGACGGACCCTATGGTGTTGTCGGATTTCAAATTCGAGCAATAATGTGAAATTTGGACGATTTTGCGTTTGGACGTTTGGGTGTTGTTTCGTGTTGACGGAAGCTTTGGGCGGATTGCGGTAGTCGCAAAATGGTGAATTCACATCTCTAGATATTTATGGACCTTCAGACGTGGTCAGCTCGGTATCGTGTTCTTTGTCTTTTATTATTGCAGTTAAAATTATTGTGTAGGATAATTTATTTTTCGCATTAGAAGTCATCGTATGGGGTGATCTTAGGTTTGGGGTTACCGTGAAAGGGGTAACTATTGCCTGTTGCTAGACCTAGAAATTACTTGTTAATTATTTGCCTTAAATTTTTTGTGAATTTGTTGCCAATTTTCTACATTATTAGAATTGCATGTGACCTTAGGAAAGTTTGTTTGACTATTCTATTTGAATTATGTCTTACTTTGCTTGTGGTCATTATTTGGTATTGATGACATATAGGTCTAAGGCAAGTGCAAAATAAAAGACGTGTTTTAACTATTGTAATTTGGACA
>CAIGRB010126564.1:12813-71000 GCA_903798255.1 Fraxinus quadrangulata | reverse complement strand
TGAAAAGTAAAATTTTAATTTTTTTTTAAGTCTTTAATCAATTCTAAGATATATATTTTAAGAGACGCACTTACGCAAAATTAAAAATGAAAGACAATCAAATTACCACTTGTTTGTTAAGGATCATACCTTACTAATTTAATATAAGCAAGTTAGCAGTGACATTAAATCGAATCTAATCTGAATCATAAAGGGGCACGCCAAGTATTTGTTTATGTAGGTTTTCTTGTTCTTATTTGCTTTCGCATTAAGATTTTTTGGTCAAATGGGTCCAATGACAAATGATTGGTTTTTTACATTTACTCTCTTACTTTTCGTAGAAAAACTTCTCGGAAAAGTTACTATAGAGTAAAATAAAACATTTCCTAAAAATTATTTAAACATATCTAAAAAATCATTTTTTTACTTTTTAAAAATAACGTCAAATGGGACCAAAATGGGATACAATTGGGAATCTTGGTACAACTTTTTTCTTTCTTATTCGAAAAATAAATCTTGATATCTTTTTTTAATATTAACTTGACTAACATCGAAAAATCAATTAAATTTTGTTTTATGCCACGAGTGGCCCCAAAAGAAAAGCATTTTTCGTACTAGCTTACCTCATTTATTCTCATTTCCAATAAATATAACAACTTGTATCTTGTTTATACATAATTAAACTTGTATTAACTATTAGAAAATAGCGATGATTTTGTCTTATGTCGATTTCACTATTACTGAACATGTTTTAACGAGGAAATTGAATTCGTGTTTACTTTCCCGTGTGATAAATATTTCGCTAGGAGCATTCCACCGGCTCTACGTCTTGGACTTCCCTCTTACTAATTTTCTTTATTATTATTATTATTTATGTGGATTCTATAGAGATAAAATTGTTATAAAAATATGTAATTATTCTTTTGTTGATATATTTATGTGGCATGCTATGTACAAAGTCAATGGTTGTACATGGCACATTAACAAGTCGTTATCCTATATTACTTTAATTGAAGAATCTTGATAATAGTGAAATGTAATAATATAAATGTGTTTTTTTTTGTTTTTCAAATAAATAATTGAGATATAAAAGTTTGGCTACTTGCCTACTTGTAACCTTGCCGACCTCTCTTCATTCTAATCATATGTAGGGTGGGGTTGGGGTTTTAGAGCTTGTACTCTGTAATTATAAATGATAATGCGAATTTGGCTAAATTTCTTTTCTTCCTTTTTCCCTATAGGGGTGCGGTAGCCCGATTCAATCCCCAGCTCACTGAATTTTTTTAGCAGAAAAAAAATTTCATGTGTAATTTTTTTTTTAGTACGTTTTAGCCCGACTTGTAATCTAATACTGGATCCGTTCCTGTTTATAGGACACCTATAACTTGTGGAAGTAATAATACGAAGGAATAAAAATAAGTTAAAATTTTATTAATATAAATTAATTTTTGTCCAATATTATGTAATGAAACCGTCACTGCATTATAAGTTTTATTAATTCAGATAAGTAAATGTACATTTTAGGGAAGATGACAAAATCGGATTTCTTCCATGAGGGGACCATAACTAGGCCCAAGGACATTGATGTAAAGCAAATTTATGAAAAATGCTTAAAATACAAGAATACGACGGGTGTTCAAATTATAAGTCAACTTATTCAACTATGGCTAATGATTGTTTTATTTTCTTAAGATATGCTAAATATCATATGAATCCAATTGTTTTTCCTAAAATGAAATAAGGTGCATGTTTAACAATAGAGGCCACAACTTGCCACAATTTCCAACTCATTAGCATCGATGCTTTGATCCATCCCTTTCCTTTTTATTGTTTGTTGTACCAAAACTTAGGTCCTTACAACTCATGCAATAAATGAATCTTGTCCTATATATGAGAATTGTATCATCCACTATTTAATTCCATAACATTATTTTATTTAGATGAAATTGTGAAGGGAACTTATCGACATTAGGGTTTATAGTGTATCATCGTATCAACCAACCATCATATCAGAATATGTTCTTGATTGAGTTGTGAATTTTGATACATGTAAAATATTATAAGAAATTATGGAATAAAATGTTGTTGAAAATCCACCTCAATGTAGTCTCTATGTCTAAGCATATATTTATCGAGTAATTTCGATTTTTGACCAAGAAAATAATTGCATTTTGCCTTCTAAAAGTGTTGGACCTATAGAGTGATCGAACACGGTTAGAACCATGGTGAGGAAAATCTCCACTTTCCCCACCGTAAGCACTTCCCCCACCCTACATCATGTGAAGTGTTATCGACATCTAGCTGATACATATGTAATTTTATGACACTAGCACTTATTAACATCTACGAGGACTTCGATGATGTTAATATCTACTTAAAGATTATTAAACTTTTAATATTTTAAAATGTCAATTAGATGAATGTAATAGAGGCGAAGACGTTTAGATGAAAGTGCGACTATATTAGATTGAATAACATAAAATGAGAATGAACGACAAGTGAATGCGATACCAACTAAATATGCGTCATATGTAAACAACACATTTTCATTTTTCCCAAACCAAGATAATTAATTTGTCCATGTGAATATCATTTTCTATGGCCAAATTAATGATAATATACTCTTAGAAGTTTAACAAAAGCCTTCTTGGATTTTATTTTTCTTTTGCATAATTAGGGATAAACGTTATTCGCATCCACTGCATAACTTTACTTTTTAATTAGGATTATTGAACTTAAATTTCACTACTCTTATCATCTTCCATCACATATCATCCTCATACTGACATAAATCCTTTAGTTGACAGCCATATCATAATTGATTTTTCGCGTAATCGCTACGTGACACCTTGAAATTGAAAATAACAAAATAAAAATTACAGCACTGTTTTTAGATTAGTGAACTAATCGAGATTCTCTTTCTTCTACAATTATTTATTGGAAAATTCTATTTATACCTAATAATTTACCTAGTTCGTTTTAAAATTCTTCCTAGATTCACCCCTGCTGCTTTAGATAAACATATTTTAATTATTTCATGTGGCACTGCTTCTCCTTAATTAATAATTTTAATAAAATTTTAAAACCATATAATACATAATGTCGGGGAATGATTAGTTGAATGATTTGATTAAAATAATTGAAAGTTAACAATAAATTAAGTAGATATTGTGGAATTTGGAGTTGGTATTAGCTTCCACTTAAATAAGCAACTTAAAAGTTAAATTAAAAGAGATTAGTGATAGAAACACGTGATTATGAATATAATCATGCATGTTATAGATAAAAATAAGTAGAGAGAGATTACAAATAACGGATTCGTAAAATTACTTATTGTTGGGCGAACTTATTTTTGAAACAATTAATTAAAAAATACGAATAACAAAATATTCAAAATTATACTGGCAAAGATCCAATAAAGATATTCTTACCAAATTAAATAATAATATTTATTTTGGGAATATTCTGCAATTATTTGTTCTTTTTTGTCTTCAAATTTAGAAAATATCTATCAAAAGAGTTAAGTCCAAGAAGCATAAAAGAACGGATTTCAATACTTTATATAGTATCAAAGTCCAAAAGCATAAAATAATAATTCAATTTGTCTGAAGCCATGATGTTGTGGGACATGAATATCAATGCCAACGATCAATTATAAAAATTCACATTGTTTAGTTAAATATAAAATCAGCAATCTACGTGTAAAGGTCTGGACGACTCCTTTTAACAAAATTATTTTTCTAAGAAAGAACTTTGAAACTCAATATAAAAAGTCAAATGGTCTATATTTCTAATTTTATCAGTATTTTCACCTCATTTATTTTTCAATTAATAAAAAAAAATAATAAAAAAAGATGCATGGTGGAGATATATAAAGAGGATGAAAGCAAACATGAATGGAAGACAAACCAAAAAGGGTTCATTAGAGGGTAGGCTACATGTAATGGGGTCATATTGTGATATGATTTATATAGTACAATGATTATAAATAATACAAATTGTGAAGCCGCGTTGCATAATAGGAAAATTGGTAGGTATGACGATACATTATTAATCGAATAGTTAGTCTTCTCAATTATGTATATAAGGTCGTCCTGTTAAAACTTTTTTAGCAAACCACCCGTGACGCCTTGCCTTTACAAGCTAGGCCTCGAGTCAAATTTGTTTCGATTTGCATCTTAAGGAAAGTATCTATATTCACATTTATGTATGTGTGTATTGTTATGGCCATAAATTACTTCCTTGGTTCGTCCTTTTTTCTCCATGATGAAACTTGCAAGCGCAACAAATGATTGATTTTGTAGAGTTGCATTTGGACTCTATTTCGAAACTAATAACAAGGTTATAACTTCTATTTGGTTATACATTGTTAATAAGATTGATCTCGTGAAGTACGCATTTGCATCATTATATATTTTTCTTTCGAAAAGAATAAAAGTAGATATAACCAGGATGTGAATCAATAAATCTGATCCGGTCGAGGTGGTTTTCGTTTATCTTCCATCTAATTGCTTCATGTGCATTGGTTTTCGAGCCTTATCGTCTCCTATTTAATACAGAGAAAATTAGTATTACCCCTGTGCAACCCAACCACCCACGTTCACAATGTAAGGGAAAGGCACAGACAAACCCTGCCAAAAAAATCACCAGCAAGACAAATTCTCACACGATAGAATAATGGAACAAATAAGCTCTTTGTAAAGATAACATTACAGATGGCAGCCGCAGTAAATGAATACTTGCCGCTTGTGTATTTGTAATGCTATTGGTATATTTTTTCTCTAATGATCCGTTTGATTGTAAGAATAGAATTTGAATAAAAAAGAAAATGAATTTCAGTGAATTGAATTATCTAACATTATTTTTCTGAAAATTATCAATTAATTGTATTTGATTAATATAATTTTCTACGTAAAAAATATTAAAATTTTAGATCTTTTGATATTCGTTTGACATTATTTTACATGAAATTGTCTATTAAAATGATAGAATTTATTACAATTGGAGATAAAATTTCTTTCCATTATGAGAAAAAAAAAATTGCCTGAAAAATTCAAATCCTACCAAATTAGTGGGAATTGATTTTCATGAATACCATGAAATTGGAACCGTGTGAAGCAAAAGATAAAAAATTAATTGTCAAGAAAATTTTTCCAATTAAACATTTTCATGAATACCATGAAATTGGAACGTTGTGAAGCAAAAGATAAAAAATTAATTGCCTAGAAAATTTTTCCAATTAAACATGATTTGTGGTGGAAGATGAAATTTCATTTCCAAATCCATGGAAAAATTACCAAATCAAACAAGGCCTAAATATAACAAAGTACTTACTGGAATACATCAAAAAGTAGAGGGTTTTTTTGAGGTTTAACACTGTACAGTCATATTCTTTAAAGAGCTTAACAGGCAAATACTCTGGCAGGTGAGGCGGGGTGGGGGCGTGACGAAGAAAAGTTTAGCCCTTCAATGAAAAATGAAAAGGGCTAATTACTTAAATACACATAGACATAAAACAACATAAATACAAACTCAATTCCACGACAAGGATTCAAAGCTGAAACTTGAAATTACACCACCATCAACATCAACATCACCACCGCTCAACCACGGCGCAGGAGGGTCCAGCCACCCATCCACCACCGAGTTATCAACATACACGAAATCATTCCTCAGTTCTAGCGAGTCAAAACACGATCCCAGACTCGGTAATTCTATTATCTCGCTCAACTCTTCTGATGTAGTTGAAAGGTCTATAGCAGAAATCAGAGATGACAATGAAGGAGAAGATGATAAAGTACTTGATGATGATGAGGGGGACGTAAATAAATCAAACTTCTTCATTGCAGCTGCTTTGGCTGCAGCCGCCTGAACGTCTCGTGGGCAACGGGAAACCGGCCGAGGAAATGCACCGGCGAGTTCGGGGAAGTTGAGTATGGCGGAGGTTCCTTTAATGCTTAACGCCGCCACGTCGTGAGCTCTGGCTGCCATTTCCGGTGTGGGGAACGTTCCGAGCCATATGCGTGATTTCTTGCGGGGCTCGCGGATTTCAGATACCCATTTGCCCCAGTTGCGCATCCTGACGCCCCGGTAGACCGGGTGTTTGCTGCCGCCGCCGGTAGAATCCCTGATTCTTTTGATTTTCTTGGTAGCTTCTGCATCTACTGCAGGTGGCTTCTGCTGGGTGTATAAAGCAGATCGAATTTGAGATGCTCCGGGAGTTGATGACAAGGACGATGATAAGTTTGAACTGGTTTCGGGCTCTGAATTTTGAGTTTCAGAACTCATATTCTTAATAATCTACCGGTGCTTTAGTGCAAATTCTCTCTGCGCATATGATTTTACAGTCACTATACTAGGAAATGTACTAGTGGGTTGCACGAACTAGCAGAAAGAGAGATATATAGACAGAGAAAGATACACGCACACTGACACACATAGATATACACTATATAGCCCGTGGGTGGGTGGGTGGGTGGGCGAGGGTGGAGAATTGAGAAGAGAGGTACTTGAAGAAGTTGCAAACTTTAGCATAGAAATGGAAGGAATATATTATATGCACCCTTGATCAACCAGACCCCCTCTTTTCTATCATTTCCCAATGACTCATATCTCATACAAGGGCGTGGGGGTGGGCGTGGGGGGGTTTCTGCGCAGATTTTGTTAGGGAAGACAGCTGTCTTCCTGTGTAAAATTTTCTGTACCTGCAAATTTATTAAGGAAATTAATGGATCATTCTGCTTAACCCTGCATTGCAATTGAGTTCCCTTTCTATCAATTATGTCACATTAGATTTTATTTGACATCATTTTTATATTATGCAACAGATCGATATATAATTGGATAATTTTATAAAATACACACTTTTTTGCTGAACATTTTTTGAATTTTTACACAATGTCAACATAAATATATATCGTGAAATGTACACTTACATAATTCCCCGACCCTATAATTAACCTATGCTGACACCCTAGATTTTCCCTTGTCACTATCCCTAAATATCTTGAAGCAATACACACAAGGATCTTGTTTGGATAGATAAACTTACAAGTTGTTCCGCCCCATTATAATGAGAATTTGAATTTTTTTTTTTTTTGAAATAGCAATTTTTTTAAAAAAAATATGCGATTAAAAAAGAATAAAATGTTTTGAGATTATGTATAATATTATTTTATTGAAAAATATATAGTTGATTAAGAGAAAGAAAAATAAATTATAAATTTAATAAAAGTCAAACATACGCTAAAATTATAATATGACAGAAATAAGTAATGAATAAGTAATTGTAGATCCTATAAAATGTGTATTTAAATTTAATATTTTCTTTTATCATTTAATTATAAAGAATTTATAATAATTTGCAAAAAAGGCTACATTTGTCTTCTATTATTTCAAAGTATTGTTTGCTACAGTAAGATTTTTCACCACATTCATTCAATAAAATATTTTACACACAAACTAATAAAGTTATTTCAAATTTCAACCACACATTCTTCAAAAAATATTATTCATTACTCAATTTCTTCTACAATAATGGAAGACCAACACACTAAGTACTAAAGACACGTACTAATGCGATTCAACTAGTGGTACTGTCTTAGAATACGAAATTTATTGTCATTTAATAATGAAAATTATACGTGATAGGTTTTTAGTAAAGAAAGTTCAATTTTGTCACATAAATTTGATTTATCTCAATAACACGTACCTTTAGATGCAATAATAATTTCTTCAAAAACTTGATGAGTGAGGACTTTTACAATGTGAAATCGTCACGTGTATACGTACAAACACAAAGTGGACAAGTCGAAGATTTGAGCAATGGGTCCATATCTCTATTTGACCGCCAATAAATTAAAATTTATTTCTCTCTTTTCATTAATCAGATTTTTTCAATAAAATAATATTAAACGTAAATTTTAAAAAAATTATTTCTTTTTAACTACATATTTTTCAAAAAATTATTATTTCTATTGTTATAATGTGAAATAATGGAGCCCAAACCATGGAGGGAAAAAAAAAAAAAAAGTCGAGGCATAAAATAGTACATGTTGCTTAGGCTTATACGGATGTGTGACCAAAAGTTTTGTCTTGCTATCGGGAGCCCCGTAAAGATCCTATTGATCCTTAAAAAAAGAAAGTATTAACTGAGGTTGTTGATTATGGCAGAGTTGGATAAGATTATTGCAAATAAAATCATTGATTATGAAAAGTGGATTACCCATCTCTATAAACACTGTTGTATAAATTTTTGGAAGCTCTTCTGCGTAAACAGATGTTGTCAAAAGCGAAAAGAAAAAAACAAGGAACCAAAAATTTAAAGTTTTAACAAATATCATGAAAGTATATAAAGATTTAAGGTTCACGAAAATACTATCGATCAAAGAGAAGAAACTGATAGTCCCAAAAATAACCAAATCAATAAGAACAAAATGAACACGAGCGATTTTTTGCCCGTAAGCCTGGATGTTCACCAACTATTTTGGCTACTCACCCGTTGAGCATACATTGAAGTGATTATCGCTCTAATCCATTAGAATCGAACAAAGCTGATCAAATATAAGAATTAGAGACCCAAGAATCACTCGACTCAAACCTCAACCTTAAACTCTCATTTTCTACCTTTTACAGATTACACCAAGTAATCAGACTTCCGCTCACTAAGAATCGGAAGAATCACAAATCAGAATTGTAATCTACACTAGATATCACCAAGATTATCTAAACTCACGATTATAGAATGAAAACCAAGAGATTGCATAAGAGAGAAAAATCCAGAAATATCTCAGGAGAGAAAACCCTAAAAGAATGAACGATTTCCAGGCAAATGGAAGAGTCTGGAATATTAAAGAGTCATCATGCATCCAACGATTGTGCCAACATCACGTGTCACAATCTTAACCATCTTGTTTCAACAACCAAAGTCGTGTTTTAGTAAAGTACGAGAATGTACAGTAAGTGCGCTACCCGGGTCATACTCATCAAAAGCAATTGGGCTGAACATATTTGGGATGCAATACTTAGATGTTAAGCACACTTTTAACAGAAACGACTATCAACGTTGTAGAAACGTAACATAAACTACCGTAGATTATATAACAATATTTCAAGAGAATTGAACAAATTTTTTATTGTCCCATCTTATGTCATTCCAACAATAAAAAATGATTAGTATTGTGTTTTATCATCGCACCCTCTTATTTTTTCGCGTGTCTATATGCCTCTTTCTATTTTATTTTTTATTTTTATTTTTTTCCACTGTGGTATACGAAAATCCCTTTGAAACAAGTTTGGTTTTCTTTCTTTATTTCTTTCCTTTGATATAGAAGTCGGCAATAAGATCTCCTTTTCTTCTTAACCACACTTTTTCATAGTCTCTCTCTCTCATTTATCATTTTTAAATACTAAATGGTTGAAGACTAACTATCGAGACAATGAATGCTCTGCCAAAAAAGTTCTCTAATAATAAAAGCAATCTCGTGGTGCCTATGTGATCTAACTGGCATGTTTATCTTATCGCCATCATCTTTTAAAGAACGATAGTTAGTTCAATGATTTTTTAAAATTTCGACATATATATTTTTTATTTTGACCGTTAACAACTTAGACTTGCAATTTTAGCCTCTCATCAACATTGTTTCTTAAGAAAAAGTGTGTCGATTCGCACCCCGGAGCACATCTCAACTGACAAAGAATGAGACTCTTCAACACTGGCAGATCAGAGGTCGTGGGTTCAATTCATGGGGGCTCTTGGAAGACAGACTCTCTCCTAAAAGACATGATTTATCCTGGAAGACAGGAGTTCTCATAGAAGGCAAGATGCAACATGAGTTTGACTCGCTCGACACTTTGACAGTTCAGTTGGGGGGCTTTTGGACCCTAACTAGTTTGATGCACATCCCGCGGTTTACCTGGTCTGTGTGATGAGAGGCCGGATCGCAGACCCCAAGATTAGTCGTCGAAGGTGGACACCTCGGTATAAAAAAAAAAAAAAAAATTGTGTCGATTCTTTCTTTTAAAGATCCTGAAATTTTCATTTTTACAGTACTCGTCTAATCATGTTTATTATTGTGTATTAAATATTGAGTTTTGAGATTCATATAAAAATGTCAACATTGTTATTAGATTGATCCTACTCCTAATCGAGCTTGTGTAGGTAAATATTGTCAGTTACGCCAACTCATAATTAGTTACGCTTAATGAAAAAGAACTCTTAATGCAAGTATATGCATATCTCGTCGAATTATTCTTTTGTGTCACATCATGTATAATAGAATAATATATCATTTGATGCACCAATGCACGAGACAACATAAAATATATGAAATTATCTAGTCATTTAAGACTACGCCTAGTCGATGGACCAACCTATCACATTTCGATAACTTGATCAAGCAAAACAAGTTTGGCCATTTGTAAATTGTTTGGTCCAATGATTTTTTGCGAGGTTGGTAGCTGTTCGCAAAAAATCACCAACTTTTACTCTTTTAGTCACCTAGCTTGAGTCACATCTCAATTGGGTCCATGCCATTATCTGGTAGCATGGTGCACCCATTACGTGTATGTGGCTCAATCCATTAGCCATCATATCGTCATGGCAACAATCGTTGTACATTTGGTTTCAATAAATGCGATTTTACCCTACTATCTTAAAATCGTTTTCAACTTCTAGGGCCCCCTCAACAACGATATTATTGCAAACTTTTAAAAATCAAATCATGATCACTCTATAAAGATAATGCTATAACTATTAATTTTTGAGAAAACATTATATTTTTAATCTTAGAACTGTGTTTAAATTTGATGTTGAAAAATCTGTAAAATGAGTTTGATCTCTCCGCTCAGAAGTCAAATGAGCCAACAAAATAGGTTTGATAGATATTATTGAGGAAAAAATATATTTTAAATAATGATATGATGGGAAATATATGGTTAAAAAGTAAGGAAAAGTTATTGACGTGATGAGAAATATTATTTTATTGAAAAATGTGTGGTTGAAAATAAATTTCGAAAGAATGTGTGTCAGACAGATAAACTTCTCATTCTGTTGAAGAAGATTGGTGGAATGTCGATATCTTGTAATACTAAATAAGGCACTGATATGCTATTTTCTTAATTTACAAAGAGATGGAAAAAACTTGATAAATTAAAATAAAATAGATGAATTATTGGACAAAAATTAATTCCGAACAAGAATATTAAAAGATTATGTCGTTAAACCTTATTTCGACATCACATGTCCTTTTCTAGTTGCAAAATGTCCACAACTTTATTACTTTTACGGATAATGTGACAATAAATAATTTATACCCGATACATAATAACCAAAACAAGGCAGTACGATTATATGATTAAGAATAACAAAAACATCAAGGCACCCTGCATATTTGACTATCCCACGTAGTATAATCAAGGCAGTACAATTATATGACTAAGAATAACAAAAACATCGATGGACCCTGCATATTTGACCATCCCACGTAGTAAAATGCTTTCATTTTTCATAAATAAATTTGACATGTTTAATGACAAACATCTTGAAATCTATATCTTCGTTTAAGTTTTGTTTGGATCGAATTGTTTCTTTGAATTTAATTCTAATACCATCTTGAGGTTCCATGCCAATAGTAATCAAAATTATATATGTATAAAATGAAATAGAGCCACTTTAAGGTCCCTCTGAAATGAGATATGGAAGGGAGCCACTACGAAGAAGTTCCAGGAGTTACAAAGGGCTTTCTCTCACTTTTGGCATAGCGGGCTCGCACGATATGCTATTAGTTTAATCATAGACTGCGCCCCTAATAATTGTGTCGTTGTGCTTGGGCTGTGAGGATCTGACAGAGATATGTTGGAGTAGCTGCTGATACAATTAGATTTTTCTCGAGACCTCTGAATTCAAAACAATATATATTCCAAAATGCTTATATGGCAAGGAAAAAGGTGGAGTGTTCTAAATTCCATCCACCTTTTTCTTTTTTCTTGTTCTTTTTTTTTTTTTCATCGAAGGATGTGTCCGTCTACTTTTTTTATACTTTATCGCCCCTCTTTCTCTACATCCTACCCAAACGAAAAGCACAATTTGTGCAATTCACATCTCCATCGAAAATGCTCCTCTCAATTCTCATTTTGCTTGTCACATGTAAAACTTTCACATTGTTGCGTAACATAACCAAAATGCGCGTGCTTAGAAATTACTTTTTCTAAAATAGTAAATTCAGATTTACTTTCAGAAAACTAATTTTGTTAGTGAAATAAAGTAACTTAGAATAAATTAAATTAAAAATTTAAGCACTACCAGATATGCCGCAAGCAAATACGGGGTTACAGTGCACCAAAAGCAACTATAAATCTTCATCCGGCTCTCAAAATACAAATACACAAACAGCAAAGAACACAGGAAGAAGAGACATTTACATTGCAAAAAGAACTTAATTCGGCCTGTCTAAACCCAAAAATTAAAAAATATGTATATATATATTTCATAGCTCAGGGCTAGAACTATGGAATTATTCCCTAGTTTACAACATCTCCACATCTTTGCTAGTTAAACATTTCGTAACATTCGAAGGCAAGTGCACCTATGTCATTGTTTGGAAAACTCGGTTGTGCCATACCGAATGAAGTATCATATTGAAAATGTCATACTTCACAGGCCTGGTATGCCAAAGAAAATGCTGTTGTACCTGCTTAACTCTTTGCTGCATCTTTAAATATCTTTTCATAGAGATGGATAGAAGTATGTTCTTCAAATTTGGTATGTCCTTCTCCAAGACAAAAACCGCAAAAGACTCCCAATTCAAAGTCTCAAAAAACGGAGGGACAAAATTGTCTGATATGATTACAGGAACACATTCGTAGAAAATGGCCTCGACCACTCTAGGACTGTTTACTTCGAAACCTTTGGCACATATGCAGTATTTACTGCTCTTCATGTACTGGACATAGCTCATTTGGCCTTTCACTCTACGAATCCGACCAAAGATCTTCATGTCAGGATCTTTGTTTTCCCACTGATTCAGCAAAATAGGACGGAGATAACCATGCATGTTTCCAGCAAAGAAAGCAAGGATTCGTCTTTGGGAAGGGGGTTTCCCTCCAAGCTCTCTAAGAGGATTCTGAGGTAAGCGCACAAAGGTCTCAGGAAGGGAAACATCTTTACCAAACTTGAACCCTTCTTTGACATCAGCATTGCATAAAGCTCTAATACAAGTAGCCATCCTCTCCCTGGTCTCTGCTGGTGCCTGAGAACACAAGATTTACAATGTTAATAGATTTATGCAAGATTTCAATATTGAAACTTAAAAGTACAGATCTTTTGCTCAGGGTGTTAAGTAAAAGGTCCAGCTGACTCCAATTACTTTGGAAATGAAGCTTAGTTTATTATAGTTGGTTTAAGTATTAGGTCCATGGACAAAATGCAAGATGTCATTAAAAGAAAAAGAAGAGAATGGTCTGCTCCACCAGTTCTATAAATAGCAAAAACTAATTATACTGATATATGCGAAATTGTATCCAGGGACCTGGATGCCAAAAAGTAAAATTAATGAATTTCAACCGCACGTGAGAGTCATACCCAATCATGGCAGGCTACAAGGAAATGGTCTGTCCCACCAGTTCTATTCCAGAAATGATATTTTATTGTGATCATATCAACGTAGTTGCTCAAACATTGAAGCATGTTCTTGCGACTATGAGAATTAGGGTCATATAAATTCACCTCTAGCGCCCGCGAACTGAAAGGCAAGTAAAATAGGTGAGCTCTTTTGGGGTTTTTAGTGACAAAATGTTTGTTTGCCTTCAGTAGCTTCATAAACCATCCCTCTGAAGCATATATTCCTTTGAGAGGTGGCTGATGAAATATAGGTCTTTGTCCTTCAGAATAGATGTAAACTTTCAGAGTCTGCTCCATCAATTCATAGCTCCTGTATATAACAATTTGGAATTATTGATTAAAATGTCCAAAAATTCAGTTGAGCAATTAGTGTCATTTCCTGCAAAAGTGATGATTTTTAAACAAAATCTATATATCCTTTGGTTAAACGAAAAATAGTGAAGTCAATTCATGATATGGGACTTGTCTTGCGGCAAAGATAATAATTTAAAATCTCAAGACCTCGGCTAGCAAACAGTCTGGCATACAAGATCTGCTCATTCACGCCGATAATTCGAGCATATACCCTCGAAAGATTTCAACATATTACTTGGACAGTAAAAAATTCCTAGCACTCAAATATATAAAATAGATTCAATGAATAGACTATAGAAATGAGCAGCGTGATCTCAGGTTTGATAAAAATAAATTAAAATGCTTATATAATTGCAAGTGGTAATTTTAGAGCAAAACCACCATGTTCAGCATGCGACCCCCCTCCCTTCCCAACTAAACATCCCTAGGTGAGTTGGCATGCCTTTTCCGCATTGCCGGTTTTAAACACTGGACAAGCCCAGCGGTCAAACATCCTTCTCCTACCCCCATGGCATGCCCGCACACATAATACACACTCACTATCAAGAATGGTCTCCTCCCCTCCCCAAACCCACCCCACAAAAAACCGCATGTAACCCCAGACACAATCAAAGTCCACAGACATACCCTCACACACAAAGCTACCCCCTCAGACTTACTTAAAAACTTCAAAGGCAATACCACCACCACCATGGCACCATCATCTGCATGAGCAATAACTGCACACCACCACTTCCTACAGTTTCACCCACTACAGAACTCATCTGGCACTATCTCACATCAGTACCACCCTGGGAACCACTGGTAAGCCATCAATGCTGGAGTGTTGGTGTCCATGCATATTGGACATTGACACGCCAATAGCCCGTTGTCATGATATTGGTCCCTGCTTTATAATTAGTCGAGAAAAGCAAACACAGAAAGATATTTCTTGCCGTCTGGTATAGGCACATGGGCAGAAACACAGCAAAGTTTGTCCATAAAATCTTTTAACTACTTCTCATATGAAAATTTCTTTTCAAATCTACTGGTCATGTATGGGAACAGGGGCATTGCTTGCATAGAAGGAGATGAATTAAATAGTGCATCAAAATTCAGATTCGATTGGAAGAGCTCCAACTAGAATCCATATTTGAACTGAGAAGCTCAAACCCTTTAACATGTCCATAAAAAAAACATAAATATAACAAATAGCAAACTATTACACGTTGAAATAAATTTGAAATTTTATTTTGATTACCTTTTGAATGTAGAAAAATTTCGATACAGATTGACATCAAATTTATCATCTTTTTGTATAATTGGCGCATTCTCAATCAGAGATTTTACATTTAGTAATTCTTGATCTACTGCTGAAGACCATCTTGGTTTCTGTAAACAGATAAAATGAAAAGAAGACACAAAACGGAAAGAAGAAAGATAGGATCAGATTTTGCTTGCTATAACACATAGTTCTAGATGATATTAATACTTGAATCCATACATATTACATACCATTGCATGATATGTTGTGCGACTCTGGAGCAACATACCATTCATTTCATTTATTGGCACTACTGTATCTGGCGGTTTCTTGACCCATCTTTTAGCAGGTGTGCTGCTGATAGAAGAATTGCTCATTGTAGTGGAACGGTCATCCTTCCGTAATCGGGGTTTTTCTTTGTTTTGAAGCATATTTTCAGCATCTTCGCCCGTTGAAGATTTATTTAGAGAGTGAGGCATCGAGGAAGTACTCGAATTAGCTCCCACGTTTTCTGAAGATATATAGCGAGATGATGAAATTGAAGGTGATAATACACATGGAGTAGCCTGATTGGCGTCTCCATTTTTCCCCAATGTTGGAACAATTTCTCCGCGGTCCAAATTATAGTTCGATGAAGAATTACTTTCAAAAGTATAATTTGATACTGGCAAGTCATTGCTGTTATTTCTTACCACACTCTGAACTATTGAGCTGCTGTTCATGTCCAAGAAGTCGTTGGATGGAATATCATCTTCAGGATCAATATCAACATCAAGATTTTCTTCAGAATTTTTGTTGCTTTCAGACTCAAATGTATCTTTAACATTGCTATCATTCCCGTCAAATAACTTTGTAACATTGGATTCCACATGCACATCATTGACATTGGTCGAATTCAAGTTACTAGAATACATTGAATTTCTTGAAGCATTGGGATCACTAGATGAATCTTCAGTTGAAAAGATTTCAGCTGGTGCCACTTGAGGTCTATGGGCAGAAAATAGAGTTGAAACGATGTTGCTGTATGGAAGCTCAACATACTGAACGAACAAAAACAAAGCAAATATCACTCCCATCACCAATAGCAATCTCCTCGTCTCCAATAAGCACACATAGCGTAATTCGTAGCCCATAATGACCTCCAAGATCAATAAAATATCTACAACATCCCACGAAATTTCTGCTGCAAATTGTCTACCTCAATTTCCGTAAATCTGATTTACTTCATTCCAGTTCAACGCAGCTCTTTATAAAAGAAAAGCATCATTTATAAACATCACAGCTCAAAACAATAAATTAACAATTCAAGTACAGAAAACAATTTCACAATTAAGCTTTATATGCCTAAGGGCAGGTTTAGAACAAATTTAAATGCTTCATCCAAACAAAATTATACAGAGAAGAAAACACAAATTTCAAATGTTCAAACACCTAGAGTAAAACTTTTAGGAAATAAAGGAGCGAGAATAATATGATAATATGAAAGTAAACAAGAACACAAGATTTACGTAGAAAATTTCACTGGCAGAAGAGGAGAATTCAAAGAATACAATGATTTTTTGTTTTCAACTTGTTATCTAAGGCAACTATATATAGAATACATGTCAAACCCTAATTATAGTGTTTTAGATAGAAAGATTATCAAAAAATTCGTCAAATCGCGAAAAAGAACTTGAGCCAAACAACAACAGCGCTCAAGTGGCGCCTCCGGTGCTCGAACGCCAGACCCCTGTTCTACGTGCTCGAGCGGGCAGCGAGCCAAAATGTGGCGATTTCTTCTCCTTGGTCCATCTTTTAGACTTTTTCAAGGTCTCTTCAACCAAATCACCAATAACCAATGAAATTTGGGTCACACTTCAACACAAACATCTAACCATCCAAACAAGATGGGATTTTCATACTTATGACGAAAATTAACAATTGGTAGATATTAAACACATCAAATTGCTAATCACTTTCTCTTTCTACCACATTCTCAGCATAGAAACATTCCTAAATATAAAATATCTATCATGCAAAAAGCATTTTAATAGTGTAATCTCAAACAATAAAGTTAGTACAGAACGAGTGAACAAGAAAACCTTTCTTGAATCTTGATTTCACTAATAAACTAACTCAAGAATCAAAGCATTTATTAATAAAGCAGAAAGTAAAATTCAAGAAACCTATATCACGAAAACCCCATAAACCCACCACTCCGATTAAAATAAACCCAAACAGCGAATAGCAGGGTAAAAACGAGCAATAACAATACGTTTCAAAATTACCAGCTCTTGAAAGAGAAAAACTGTTAAAGCTTCAAATTCGGGCCAAGTTCAATTGCTCTTTAAGCAAAATAAATGAAGTGAAAGAACAGAATAAAGATCTTGTTTGCATCTGTTGAATCAACTAGCACGCCAATCAGTAAAATGAAGCTTGCTTTATTTAGTTTTAGTTTGAACTTTGAACTAAAACTGAGAATTTAATGGAAATGTGCGTATGATACTTTCATAACTTTTTCGATATTGACAAATTGAATCCTGAAATAATTGGATTCGTATGGAGTTTATCTTTGACTTTTCTATTGCGTGAATTGTGGGATTTGCATTTTACTGATTCTGATTATGAGGAGGAGGGAAGGAACAGCGGTGATTGAATGGTTATTGCAAAAAGTCTTATCATTATTACTATTAGGAAAATTTACACTCTTGGTACCCAATTGTTTATTTATAGTAGAAAATTGATCATCAATATTTTTCTTGCAAAAATCCTATGAAAAATATCGTCTGATTTTTCGTTAACTTATCTCACTCCCACTGTCGTGTAAAAATACACTGCTTCAAGTTTTAGGGTACCAACACAAGTTCGGAAAATTTTGCTACGTGCAAATCAAGGATATGAATAAAAAGTTATTCCATAATAAAAGGCATCCGCTTTCTTAGCAGACGCATCGATTTCATTTTATTTACATTAAGAAGATGAAAATTTTTAATATTCGAAATAAAAAAAATCACAGTAAATTAAATCTTCTATTACATGCATAATCAAACTTCAATTTTGGTTAATTTTCATAATTTTTTTGGAAAAATTACAGTGGAAGCCCCTTGTCTTTTTTAAATATATATTAGTAACGGGACTTACTTTCAATCTCTTAAAGGTCTAGGACAAAAACAAGATGAAAAATTAGTTAGGGACACGATTGTTACTTTCACCAAGGTTGGGACTACAAATGAAATTTATACTAAAGACCTTTTTGGATGAAATTCATCAAAAAAGGACCATTTGGGCCAAAAATGAAGAAGTTTAGACCCTTTGAGCCAATTTCACATGGGAAAAAAAAAATTCTTATTTCGACACTAACCAACATATGAATTTTACATGTATAAATATTTTCTCTACATTTCCTCCAACTCTAAATAAAATGTCAAGCCTTTATTGAAAACTTTAACATAATTTGGAGTTTCTTCCAACTTCTTGCAATCCCTCCTTCTCGGTATTCTTCGAAGTCAACGAGTACGAGTCCTTGATCCCGTGTTTGTTTCTGCATCAAACTCATTTTGGTGGTAACCGGAATACTCTATTATACCACACAGAATGAAGTATCATATGAAAGATGTCATACTTCACAGGTGTGGTATGCCAAAGAAAATGCTGCCTTACCATCTTGACTCTTTTCTGCATCAATTTGTATCTCCTATTTGAAATTGATTGCAATATGTTCTTCAAATTTGGAATATCCTTCTCGAAAACAAAAACTGCGAATGAATCCCACTGCAGAATCTCGAAAAATGGAGGGACAAAATTGTCTGATATAATGACAGGAACACACTCGTTGACGATGGATTCCACCACCCTTGGACTATTGACTTCATAGCCTTTGGCACATATGCAATACTTGCTGTTTTTCATGTGCCATATGTAGTTGGCCTTTTTCATTCGACCAAAGATCTTCATGTCGGGATCTTTGTTTTGCCAACGTTTCAACAGGATCGGCCGGACATTTCCGTGCATTTGTCCAGCAAAAAAGGCGAGGAATTTTCTCTCTGAAGGATTTCTTCCGAATTCTTTTGTGGGATTCTGAGGTGAATTCACATTTGTTTCTGGAAGAGAAACATCTTTCCCGAATTGGAAGCCTTCTTTTACATCGGCATTGCACATAGCCCTTATGCAGTTAGTCATATATGGTTGAGTATCTGCTGGAGCCTGCCAAAAGCTTAGATTGTTATAACTTGAATACATCTAACAAGTAAATGAAGATTATCTCATAATTTGATACAATTAACGTACCCAATCATGGCAAGCGACAAGAAAATGATCTTCCCCATCTGTTCTGTTCCAGAAAGGGTACCGTGTCTTGATCAAGTTGAGGTAGTTTTTCAAATATTCTCGTATGTCATTAAAACTATGAGAATCTGGCACATAAACAACATCTACTAATCTTTGAGAGCTAAAAGGTAAGTAAAACAAATGGGCTTCTTTCGGATTGCTGGTTATATATTGTTGGCTAGATTCCATTAGCTTCATGAACCAGCCCTCCGAAGCATATATTCCCTTTAGCTTCGGCTGATGGAATACGGGGCGTTTTCCCTCCCTATAGATGTAAACCTTGAACCTCTGCTCCATTATTTCATAGCTCCTGGATTTTTTGGGACATTCAAACAGTAACCAAGTTAAAATTAATATGAGAAGACCAGATAAAGACTCGTATGGTTCTCGTATAGTCATAGGAATTTTTTTTCTAAATATCAAACTTGTGACTGGTTAATCATGTAAATCTCAATAGTATCGATACATCAAGTAGAATTTTTTTTCCTCCACAACCTATCATAGAACTTCACTAAGTACCATATCACGTTCTTCTTCTTAATCATTAAAAAAAAGTGTGCAAATATATGGACAGGCTACTGCACCATGAACGTACCTTACAAATGTTGAAAGGTTCCGATAAACAGGCGCATATAAGCTAGGATGATCCCCAGTGACAGTTGCATGCTCGATTTGGGATCTTGCATCTAATAATTCTAGATCAGCAGCTGAAGGCCATAGTGGTTCCTGCAACAAGAACTTCTCTTATAAATTTGTACTTTATGTTTCTGATTTTGTTTTCTTTCGAGGGGTTACTGCAGGAGACGGGGGTTGGCTGATTTAGAAACATTACTCTCATGGGTCGTTTGGTTAGTTGGACCATATGCTGCTGGATAGTATTAACAAAGAAAAGTTGGACCAATCATGTCCAGTACCACGTACCAAACATGTCAGCAATGTAGTGTATGGGATCAAATTTAGATGTTACCTTAGAAAAGGATGAGACTCGACTTTGGCGTAACATATCCATCATCTCTGATATTGATACCACAGCCTTCGAGGGAGTTTCCTTCGGAGACGGACTATTTGATACAGAAGATTTATTATCTGATGGAGTATGATCAACTTGTAATGTATGGCCAGTTTTCTCATCCTGAGAAGCATCGATTGCATCTTCACTAGCAGAAGGAGAATGGGCACTTGAAGATATCACAGGAGCTATCAGATTTACATCTGCGTTCTTGAAAGAAACCGAATCAGATGGTGAAACCGAGGGGGCTAGTCTATAATCAAATCTTAAAGGACTAGCAGCAATTGTTCCAATTTCTCCAACTGTTTCTTCATCAGATTTTCCAAACGACAAATTAACATGAGCTGTTTCATTCTCAGCTGAAACTCTAAATTCCAAATCCCCCACCTTTTCTGGTTTTGTACCACTCAAAGATGTACTGTTAGAAAAAAACTGTTCTCCAAATTTATTTTCCTCGTCTAACACTGATGATGATGAATTATTTATAAGGTCGGTATGTCCCCCCTCGGATCCTATAGTTCTATTAATCACTCCATCTGCATCCAGAGCACTGTCCTTTTCGGAGGAAAACAGAAAGGACATAGTATTTCTATAAGGTAGTTCAAAATACTGAATTATGAAAACTGAGGCAATAACCAATCCTATTAGCCAATGGAACCTCCTGGTTTCCACTTGAAACTCATAACCCATGACTAAAAATCGTGAAATCCTGCAAAACATAGATTCAAATTCGAAGAAAACATTAATTAATTAAAAATTCAATTCCTGTCAGTCCTCAAATCCAGTTCATAGATACCTATATTTACAAGAAACAAAAATCAGACATAGAATTATGGCATCTCTCATGTATCACTGTTGCATACAGGATCTAACTAAAAAATAGGTGACATCTCTAACAGCTCAGATGAGGTAATTCAACGGGGTATAGCTAATAGCATACAAGTGTTTATAAAAATAGTGCATTTGATGAAAAAATAAATTCGACTTCCATGTAAATGGCATTGCAAGACAAAATCTAAATAAAATGTGGTCTCAACATTAATAAACCAGAATAATATTTATTTACTGAAGTACATTAAACAAACAATTTTTACTACTATATCAGAATCTATATAAAAAAAACCTTTGAACACAAAATAGTTAATCCTATATCCTTGTTCTTTAAATACTGAACCAAAGTAATATAGAAAACTCAAATATTCACAGAAAAGAACAAGAATTTAATACTGAATTTCGCACAAATTTTTTCAAACTTTTAAGCATATTCTTGGAGTTCAAAAGTGGCAGCCACATTCTGAACTTCTTTTAAAAAGGAAAAAAAAAAAATCTGCATCAAGTAGAGAATTACCTTGATCAAGCAACTTTCATTTACTTCAGCCTAAAAGAAAAAAATTACAAGAAAATTCTACTCTCTGTGTGGGTATTTTTTGTTCCTGGGGTCTGGACAATTCATGCATAGTTGCCGTTTAATACCACCTTTTGCGGAGCTGTCATGTGCATATTGCTTACAAGTTTAAGGTTTTGGTTGAGTGGCTGCTGGCTTTCCTTCCTATAAGTGTGAAAAAGGTTAAAATTAATACTGTATTAATTCAGACAGGTAAGCCATTGGTAATTGCATAGATTTTGCTTAAACGCCACTCGTTTTCCAATTGATTTTTTCCATTATTTTCGGATCCTATCTATGGCTTTTGAAAATTAATTGATTCACTTTACTTCTATACTAAACAATTTGGCAAGAAATAGGAAAGAAAATTTTCTAAATTTTTTTTAGTAGTTTTCTTATACTCTATAACTCGAAAAAGTAATTGTTTCTTGAAATAAATCCAAAGTTATTCAAAAGATTTTACTGTTATTTATTATTTTTGATTTTAGTAGTTTTCTTATACTCTATAACTCAAAAAAGTAATTGTTTCTTGAAATAAATCCAAAGTTATATTCAAAAGATTTTACTATTATTTATTATTTCTGGAAATTGCATGAAAAGGATTAAGTTGGTGGGAGACATCTAAAATTGTTTTCTTTTTTCCCCTCAAATTTTTAAAGCAAATATCAATTTTTCGTCAAAATGCAATATATCGGTTTTTTATTCTTCGGCTCCCCTCGCCCTTTTTCTCCTCTCTTTCTTAGTTTTTTCTGTTATTCACGAAATCGAGTTTTATTTTTTAATTTTTCTGGCTCGAGGGAAGGAGAAAGGATGGGGTTAGGGGTGGGTATTTTTCTTGGAACTGGTGGAATCGAACAGAAACTAGATGGAATTGGTTGGTTCGGCTTCGATTCCTCTACTAAACGGGTCGATTTTGGGATCATGGATTGAAAATCGATTGATTCTAGTCCGTGTTCAGTACTACCTTGAAAATCAATAATGAATTTGAATATTCCGAATTTCTCTTTTTGCAGGTGCAATGCACCAAGATGCACTAAATATTTGAAGATTATACCCCAAAATTATCTCACATCAAAATTATATTTTTCAGACGCTTTTTCTTTCGTTTGTTGAAAAACCTAGTAGGTAATCAAAATTCAAATTTAAATAATGTTATTAATACTTTACAAATTTATAGCTTTAATGTAATTTGACAGAAAAAATATATTTTTATTTCAATATTTCATAAGAACTCAAATTTCTTATTGTTTTCAAAGTAATCGATCATCAAGAATCAAGATCATTGATGACCATTAAACATAACCAGGTTATAAATATTGTATATATTGTTAACAATAATTGTTTTATGGATTTTCTATTAAATTAATTTTCTATCCAGATTTTATCGTTTATGCCGTCTTTAATAGTTTATCATTTTTTCACATTTATGAGTTGATCTTGAGCTTTTGGAGTTGATTTTTTGTATTGTTAGATTACAAGAATAAAAAGTGATTGCATACTCTATTTTTGTTTATTTTCAGTAGTTTCATGGATTTTGAATGTGGATGACCCAGGCTAGGCTGGCGGTGGAGGAGTGATTCGGAATGAGCAAGGGATGGTGTTGGCGGCTTTTGCGACAAATTTTGGGATAGCATCTAACAACGAAGCCGAGTTGAGAGCTATTATTGCGGGGCTGAAACTTCATCAGGAAATAGGTGTTAATCATGTACGTTGATATTGAATGTGACTCTAGGATTGTAGTGGACTGGTTTTTGAACAGTAGATGCACAATATGGTATTTGTGGAGTTTTTGGGATGAGTTATTGGCTTTGTAGCAGCTCTTTGAAATGAAGATTACACATATTTTTAGAGAGGGAAATCAATTGGTGGATTTTTTGACAAAGATGGGTGCGGAAGGTCTATCACAACATTTTTATTCTGGTACAAATTTACCTATGTTGGCTCTTGGTCTTGTTCGTTTGGATCGATTAGGGGTAGTCTACTTACAAATGTGAGTCTGATTTGAATTTGCTTGGGGGCTTCAAGTTGCACTAATTTTGTAACCATGGTTTTCCTCCACAAAAATTGAAGCCTTTCCAGAGCTCCGATAGACCTCATTCAAGTGATGACAATTTTCGTCTATCCAAAGGCTAAGGATGTGAAAGAACAAGAGAAATAGGCAAAACCCTAAATCTAATTCTCTCTAATCCAATTATTGTATAGTATTGGAGTTTCAATTTGTTATCGTTATGTGAATTTTTGTTAATGGCCAGACATGTGGCCAATTTTGATATGTTAAGATCACTGTAATTAGATTTAGAGCCGTTTCCACCTATAAAAATCATCAAAGGTACATCCCCTATTATAAATTCTATCTAAACACAAAGGTAATCCGACTTTTCGGTATTAAAACTTGTTTAATTTTCATTGCGTGAAACTAGTCTTCAAGTAAATGTAGCTCTCTCTACGTTGTCGTCTTTTCCGAAGCAAGGGTCATTCTCAAAAGGTGTTTGATCTTATCTCATTGTTACAAGCATACTGGATTGAACTTACCATTGAATTTGGCTGGTCAAAGAAGTGTGTTCCAAGTGCTTTTAAATCTTACAAATTAAAATTTTAATTAGGGACACACTCAGTAGAGTAATCACAATATTTCTTGCAATGCGTCCGAACTTGAGGATTAATTTCCAATGTGCTTAAGATTAAACAAGCTTATTAAGGGAAGAAACTGTCGCCCTGAGCTTTGGCCGTTGTCAAGTCTTTTATGAAATACACTACATTCTTATTGTACGAAGAGAATTGAGCAAAGCTTTATTTATTTGACTAATTAAGCCATATTAGCATGACAAAACACAACAAAATTGTAGTACCAGAAGATTGGCTGATGTTTAGGTTTCACTAGAAAAGAATATGAATCAGTACAGATGAGAAAAGAAAAGGTTTAAATAAGCTTTTGGAAGACATTCTTAGTTGGTCCAACTCCATGGCCACTTCTTTCATAGTTGGCCTTTTTCTTCCATTTAAATCCAAGCATCTTTCTGCAAGATTAGCAACAATAATGATCTCTTTCTTCGCACCATTTTCTTGCATTTGAGGGTCAAGAATCTTGTTGAGCTGTTTTTTCTTCATGGATAAAAGAAAACGTGTTACTAAACTTAGTTCCTCTTCTGATGGACTTGAAGATATTGGCTTCTTTCCTGTCAAAAGCTCCACTATAACGACGCCAAAGCTATAAACATCACTCTTTTCTGTGAATTGGTTTGACCGAAAGTACTCTGGATCTAGATACCCGAATGTTCCTTTGACCTTGGTGGTTAAGTGCGTTTGGTTTATCGCAATAGACCTTGAAATTCCAAAATCCGACACTTTAGCTCTATATTTTTCATCTAAAAGGATATTACTCGACTTGATGTCCCGGTGATAAATTGGAACGGAAGATGCATAGTGCAGATAGGCAAGGGCATTTGATACTTCTGCTGTGATTCTCAAGCGCACATCCCATGAAAATGGAAAGTTGGGACTTTCTTCATGTATGAGGTCAAAGAGGGTTCCATTGGAAATGAATTCATAAACTAGCAAAGGAACTTCAGTCTCTAAACAACATCCTAGTAGCTTCACAATATTTCTGTGATTTATTTGCGAAAGTATGACAACCTCGTTTATAAATTCCTCTTGTTGATTTGCACTGACTGACTTGGATTTCTTCACTGCAACTATTCTTCCATCTGATAGCATGCCTTTATAGACAGTACCTTGGCCTCCTTTACCAATTATTCGGCTTTCATTGAAGTGATCAGTTGCCTTCTCCAACTCCTTAGAACTGAAAAGTTTCATTCTCTCAAGGACATCTTCATTAGATGATACTTGTTGTTGAAACAAAAGACCTCCATTTCGTTGGAAAAATTTCTGTTTGCGCTTATTTCTTTTCCTTTTCTTCAGTACTTTGTACAACACGAAGGTAACCCCCAATAGGAACAGTAATACCAAGGCTATGCATAAACCTGTATGAAAAATCCATAACATGTATGTTAAGATAGTTAATTGTACCATCATAGCCAATGGATCAGATAATCTCTGGTTGCAAAGGCAGATTTAACGTGTTTTATTAAGAATTCATTAGCTATAAACCAGAACCTAAACATGCACCAGAAGTTTACACTCTATTTTTCACCTATGTCAAGTAAACTGATACTTTTTTAATTCTGCATCACTTATAGCATGAGAGATTCATTACCTGCATTCATAGAGGAGTACGTTGAATTCAGGGGAATTTCACTAAGACCATCTTTTCTGCCATCACCAAGATATCCTTCCTGACAATCACAACTGTAATTACCTGGAAGATTATAACAGGTGGCATATTCCGTTGACGTGAGTTGTCGAGGAGCAATCATAGGACTCACAAAATATTCTAGTTACCAAGTTAGTTTTATTCGATTGTAAATCATCCGAGATTGCAGCCTAGATTAGTGTGATTAGTTTCTTCCAAATTAGCTTCATGTACAGATTATATATAGTCCTCCTCTGTTGTATCGTATTAATTAATGATAATACCATTTTTCTTCTCCACAACATATTCATCACATGGATCATCCTCGCATTCATTTACATCTGGCAGAGGAAGTTTCATCAAATTAGCCCAATAATGGCCAGGCCAAACAATGATGGTATACATATTTTTATCGAATAGGGAAAAGTCCTTATAACTAACCTATGCAGCCTGGACTGAGATAAGGATTGCCTGCAGATCCTGTAGAGCATTTGCAGTTGTAACCCCCTACTCCAGTATCAGAATCAACACAAATACTTTCTCCATAACATAGGCTAATGCCAGTCGAATTCTGAGCTTCAGTGCAACTTTGGTCCCCAATTTCCCATTCAATCACCAATGGCACGTTATCTAATGAGAACGACGTATTATTGAGATCAGATACGTGAAACTTGTACCTATCCTGCTTTCCAAGAAACGCGTAGCCACAGGGATTAAATGACCAGACATTAAGATGATCATTCAAGCTTGACAGGGAAGCATAGAAATACTGTAAACCCTTTGTTATGGAGGCCTGGCAACAGCCAATTCCAGAGCAAACTCCATCACTCAAATCCTGGATTTTCAAACATATACCCACGCAAGCACTTACGGTATCTTTCATATCTTCTAACAACGAATAGTCATCACATCCAATGACTGTGAGCTGGTTTTCAGTAGACAGGCTAAAAGAAGTGTTCATTAAACTGATAGACACCGAGTTATTGATAGTTGTATTTCCATCTTTATCATAGCACACCGATGCCATGGAATTCTTGACCCATATTTTGTGGTCAAATATAGCAGTGACCTCGAGATCAGTTGTGCCAAGAAAGGCCTTGGGATGGTCCGAAAATGTATCGCAGTTGATATTGAATGACGGATTGAGGGAACAGCTACCATTTACGCCAATACCAAAAGGGTATGGAACAGTTAGATTCCCACATGTGCTTTGGCAGCCAGGTTTTGCCGTGGTGGTAGCTGTGGCGGTGTTACTATTGTCAGCAAGCAATAGTGGAAGCTGCAGCCACAAGAAAATAAAGACAGCAGTATGCAAAACCAAGTTCATTTGCATAATAAGGGGCAAACTTTGCTTGCTTAGTCATGTAATGAATTAACTCTTGGTTTTTCCACCTTGAAAAGAACAGATTTGGTTTCTTGTTGAAATTGCCGACAGCGGTGAGAAGAAGTGGGATTGAACGACAGCCGGCAGTGAGTCAATGAGGTTTAACATAATTGCATATTAATAAAATCGAATTGTTTCCTTGTCTCTTCCGGTAGTACAAATATAAACTTAGAATACGAGGATTAGATCAGATTTTTCAGTTACCTTGAACTTTTTTTTTTGTTAATTAATTTTTGTACAGTACTCAACCTGTGTTTTCCTTAGCCCTAGAAAATTGAGAAAGTCGTGGTAATTTGATAACCACAATAGAACTTTGTCAAATCTCATTATATGATAATGTGTCAAAATATAAACGAAAAAATTATTTGATTGATGATCTGTTGGTAAATCATTATATAAGTTATTATATACATGTAGCAAAACCGCTTTCATTTAGGGATAGTCTAAAGTTGAAAAAAGACGAGTCTCTTATGGAAACTATATAAATTATAAAGAGCCCTTCACTCTTTGTATTAGACACAACAAAGAAAAGGAGTGGTAGAGCTCTCAAAGAAAAAAAAATCAATGTCAAATATTGTTTCCTGTTGGTTTAGGAAGATGATATCTCGAAAACCTTCTAGTTCTATGTAATTTCACAATTGCACTAAAGTTTGTAATGTTCCTCTTTCAAGGTAGAGGATAGGCTTTTTAGTGCCTGAGACATAAGTAAATTTTATCGAACCTCGTAAATTCTTGGGTTCTCGTTTTTCTTATTTTTTTGGATTCGGTATTCTTCTTCTTCCATTAGCAATATTTGACATGCGTTTTTCCTAACAATTGACTTGGTACGATAATTTCGGTATGTTGCAACGGCGGGTCTTAGCATGCTAATAAGTTAGAAAATAGAAATTGCTTTGGAAGAAAAGTCGGAGAAGATACTACTGCACACAATGATCAATGTCAATGCTTTAGGTAAAACTCGTGATTTGTTATGTCTGAAAACCAAAAGTATCCGTTATGGAGGAAATATCTAAAAGAAAGATGTGGAGAGTGCTAGAGGAAAACTTAATTGAAAGAAAATTGGAAACCGACTCAATTAGAAAAATAAACTCTTGCACTTGTTGACGTCCATATCACTTCTTCTAATCAGTTAGCTGACTTGTTGAATTTGAATGAAGTATTCGAAGATGAGGACAAAACTTTGTTATTATTGGGTTCTCTTCCCGATGAATATGTAGATTTTACCACCACTTTGATTTATGAGAGACAAACCAAATCTTGAATACTCATGCACAAGACTGTACAATACTGAGATCAGAAAGTTCACAAAGATGCATCAACAGATGTTTATGCAATAAAGGGTAGCTCTAAAGGTCAAAAACCAAGGAGAAGATTCAACTCCCGTGGGAAAGGGCAATGAAAGAAAGATTGTCCCAAATCAGCCACAATGTGTAAAGAAAATGCATAGATCAGCATGTGGGAGACACTCTTATTTGGTCCAATTCCATGGCTATTTCTTTTAGTGTCCGTTTGATTGCAAGGGTGAAAAATAGGTGGAAAGAAAATGAATTTCAGGGAAAATAATTGCCTAGAAAATATTTTGCAGGGAATTGTTAATTAAGTGTGTTTGATTGGTATAATTTTTCACCCAGACAATTTTTAAATTTTGTGTTCGTTTGGCTTTGTTTTACACGAAAATTGTCCATTAAAGTGATAATTTTTTCCACAATTGGTTATAAAATTTGTTTCCATTTCCAAAAAGTTAAAAAAAAAAAAAAAAATTTCCTAAAAAATCATTTTTTTAATCAAAGTTTAGTATTCGTTTGACTTTATTTTACATGAAAATTGTTCATTAAAATGATTTTTTTTTTTTTTTTTTTTACAATTAGTTATAAATTTTGTTCCAATTGCCCAAAAAAAAGCTAGAATTCCATTTTCCTACCAAAATAGTGGGAAAAGCAATTCCACAATTTTAAAAGAAAATGTGCACGTGTTGACACAAGTGGAAANAAAAAAAAAAAAAAAAAATCAGAAACCTGGAATTCAGTTTATCAAACGGGGCCTTACAGTTGGCCTTTTTCTTCCATATAAGTCCAAACATCTATGTGCAAGATTAGCAACAATAAGGATCTCTTTCTTCAAACTATTTTCGAGAATTCGACGATCAAGAATTGTGTTCAGCTATTTTCCTTTCTGAGATAAAAGAAAACGTGTTACTAAACTTCTTCTTGTGATGTAGTTGAAGATTTGTCCCGTCAAAAACTCCACAAGAAACACAAGATAAATGATAGACTTACACCTTCACCTTTAAACAAGGTATAATGTTACATGTAAATAATCATTTACAATTTACAATATACATACTGATAACATGACATTATATTAAAATTTAAATGATTTCATTCTCTCTTTTTATTTTCTCCGTCTTTCTTTCAAACTGTTATTACCTCTTATGTAGATCAATCTATAAATAATTATATATAAGTAGCATTACTGCCAGAAAACACAACTTGGTGATTCATATGTCTAGGCAATTGGAAGGCTGGTCCACTATATAGACAAAAACATTTATAGACTAGAAGACCAGATACATGAATAGAGACTAAATCAACTTGACTCCCGAGTCTCTGATTATTAAGACGCATAGATAATCATCCAACCTAGAAGGTACATCTTAAATGGAAAATATACAAGCACTACAAGTATATATAATCAGAATTTCTATAAGAATTCCATAGCCATTAATTACTCTTGCAGAAATCACAAAAGAATTATGGGTTTTTTTTTTTATGCGCAGTTTCTCACTTTCATTTGTACACTTAATATTCTTTCATTTTTGTCCATTGTAAGTTCTGAAAACAGAAATTTGGGAACATATGTTGTTTATGTTGAACTACAAAGCATTTAGACGTGGTTCCACGATGTAATTCTATTGGTGTTAAACCAATTGCTTAGAATGGAAGGCAACTCTAAAGCACCAATGTTCTCTAATGAATTTTTCCACATGTAATACTTTTTCAGAATACTTTGACAACATCATCTTGAGTGACTTTGGTGTTATTTAGATAGCCTCGACCTAATTATTGATGAGATATTTCCTAAACATAATTTAAATAAATAAGTTTTTTCATTCTTTAATCATTTAAACTTTCAAATAAGATAAATCAGTATTATATCAGAGCAAATGGACATCTTCGGTTCAAGTTTTGTTGTCAAACAATTACAAGAATTGTGTACATATTAGGTTTTTGATGAAAAGAATTAGTATTGGTATTCAAGTTGAAAGCCTTTGTCATCCATATTTACTATACCTAGATGTAGATATGACAAGATTAGAAGGCTCTTGATATTCAAGTTGAAGAAGAACAAGAAACAAAAGTTAAGGAAAGCTTGGAAACATTATAATAGGTTGACTTTTTTGAAGAGGTTAGGAGACAGAAACTTGAACTCAAATTGAAGAACAAAACAGGAAACATGTACAAGGACATGGCCGAAAAAAATGGAGGACTGAAACACGTATACGATACGCTTTTCTAAATCGATATTTGCACCCCTCTTGGTTTGAGATTGTTTTGAGGTTCAGGTCGGCATATAGATTTAGCTAATATTAATGACGCCAAGGTGACTACTAGCTGTTGACTTCAAGATTTCTACCATTTCACCGCATGCGTGGTGGATTTCCACTGCACATGCACTAAACCTATTAGCTGGTCCTTTTTTATTTCAATCAACAATTTAAATGTTTTTTAATTGCAAAGTAAGATTTTTTTTTTTTTTTGTAGTTTTTTTCAAGTTTATAAGTGAGTCCCTCCATATTTTTCCTCAAAATCACAAACTTTCTTTGAGTTATTTAAGTCCAAAACTTCTCCCTTTATAGTGAGCCATTTAAACTTTCAATATCACTTTTATTTGAACAATTTTTCAGCAATCCCTCACTTTTTTCAGATAAAAATAATTTTAGAAACACACGATATTTACACATAAAGTAACATAGGTTTCGATTTGAACATTCAAAGTAATTGTCGAAATCTCTGGTAGCTAAAAGCTTTGAACCAATTATTCTTGGTGACAATACCAGTGACACCAGATGCACAAATATTCTAGTATAAAAAATGTTCCACACAATTTTCGGTTAGTGCTTTTATGCCTTGCACTTTATCTATTTCATGAACTTCTAAGAAAGAAACTCCAGCTTTCTTTTAAGGTGGTAACATCGAGAGTATTGCACTTGCTTTGTGAGTTGGACCACATGACAATTTTAGTTCGCTGCAGAAGAAGGAAAGAAGAATTCTACCCCAACGGGTATTTGACTTCTGATTCATTCCTAGATTTTGCTTTATATTCAATATATATTTTCTATCATCTGTGTTTTAATCGATTTAAATTATTAGATATATAAAAATGAGATGGGAAATATTGAATAGTACTTGTAAATCTCAAGTATTATGTCTTTCTATTTATCTGTGTAAACATTAAGAAATTTATTTATGGTTCTTAACATATGTCCGACTCACTTTCCAAAACGTAATCTAAGAACCTTCATATTTGAATAAAGAAAAATCTTGGCTGAGACTAATTCTAAAGGTCCCAATGCCCATACTTGAGCGGTTTCTGTGCTTCTATCTTTCCTCCATTCTCTATTCTCTCCATCTGAGAACAAATTTTGAATTACTGTATCTGACTGCTACAGAAAAGTTACAAAATATACTTTATTAATGTTGCATTTTATGATAAAACCAAATTCGTTTTAGTCCTAATTGCAAGAACATTAAACATGCATGCTAGTTCTATCAAACAGTGTAATGTAGCAAGGGATTGATTTCTGACGGTACAGTGCTCTTACGATCACTACATGTCCATGTGGAGTTGAGGTCTGACAGCGCTACTGATCCCACTTCAGTGCTGATTACTAGCATATTTCTTTGGACAGTCACTGGCCCCTTAGATAGCCTCATATTCTCCAATTCCATGGCGACTTCTTTCATTGTTGGCCTTTTCTTCCCATTCAAATTCAAGCATCGATATGCTAAAGTAGCAAAAGCAATGATATCTTCATCTTTATCAAGCTCTAAAATTTTAGGATCAAGAATTTTATGAAGGCAATTTTGTTCCATAGACATAAAAAAACGTGCTGCTAAACTTCTTTCATCTTCTGTATCACTTGAAGGTATTGGTTTTTGTCCTGATAAGAGCTCAATAAGAACAACACCAAAACTGTAGACATCACTCTTATCAGTAAATTGGCTTGACCGGAAGTATTCTGGATCTAGATAGCCAAAGGTCCCTTTAACTAAGGTGGTGAAGTGAGTTTTATCTACTGCTATAGACCTTGAAATTCCAAAATCTGACACTTTGGGTCTATAGTTTTCATCTAAAAGGACATTGCTCGACTTGATGTCCCTGTGATAAATGGGCGTGGAAGTTGAATAATGTAGATAAGCGAGAGCTCCTGCTACCTCTGCTGCAATTCTTAGGCGCATATCCCATGTCATAGGAAACTGTGCACTGGCATCATGGATGTGATCGAAGAGAGTTCTATTAGCAATAAATTCGTAAACCAACAAAGGAACTTCTGTCTCCAAACAACATCCAAGTAGCTTAACAACATTTCTGTGGTTAATTTGAGAAAGGATTACGACCTCATTTATAAACTGCTCCAGTTGATTTTCCCCTACTAACGTGGACTTCTTTACTGCAACGGTTCTCCCATCAGATAACATGCCCTTATAAACTGTACCTTGACCTCCTCGTCCAAGTATTCTACTTTCATTGAAGATCAGTTGCCTTCGACAACTCCTTAGCTGTGAAAAGTCTTGTTTTTTCTATGTGGCCTTCGTTAGTAGATATTTGTTGCTGTAGTAAAAGGCCACCATTTCGTTTGAAATATCTTTGTTTACGATTATGTTTCCTCCTTTTCTTCACTACTTTGTACAGCCAATAGGTAACTGTTATCAGTAATAACAATCCGATGCTCGTACTTAAACCTGCAAGAGACATGTCAAATTAGACAGATTCGTGCATTTGCAGCTGTTTGAGAACTCTGTGACTTCTAAGCATTTATTATGTGTATGAGAAACTAACTGGATAAATTGTCGACCAAAAAAGAAAAAATCTCTGCTGTAAGTATTCCTTTCTTTTACTGTTATCACTATATTACACTTCATTCTCCCTTATTTTCTTGACTTCAAGTCAAATTAGGTTTTTGTTTAGTTTGTTTCTTAAGCCTTCAAAAATTGTTCAATGGTTTTCTCTTACTGTATAGAACATGTGTTTGATTTCGTATGGAATTGGGAGCCTGATAGGTCACCATGCTTGTTGGGTCCTTCATCCGTTGAATGGAATGGTTTGAACTTAACATAAAAACCCTGTTCATCGAGTCTGTCTCAAATTCAAATTCCAAAAAAAGAAGAAAAAAAATCATTTTTCAACATAATATTTCTATGCTCATCTGAAGTTTAATGATTTAAAGGTATTAGTAGAAGTTGCAAGGATGTCCCTTCGTCCCTCGTTCTCAACAATGCTTTGAATGAAAAGTTTTTACTTTTGATTGAATGTGATGAACACGATGCGAAGTGATATGAGTAAATTTGCAATGGTAACTATATGTTTATAACCTGCAAACACTGATGCTTTATTTGAACGCTGGGCAATGCAACCAGAACCAAATTTTCTGCCATCACCAAGGTAACCATGCTGGCAAGAGCACTTATAACTGCCTGGAGTATTACTGCAGATTTCATATTGATGACACGGATTGTTCTCACATTCGTTGATGTCTGAAAACGTCGTAGAGTGAATAGAGTCATGGCTGATCCAAAGGAAATAAACATTGTCCTTATTGCTCTTCGATAATTCATTTTTATTTATCTACAGACAGTTTCTTTGGTGAGCTAGATTTGACATTAATTGACAATAGGAATCAAAAAAAGAAGTACAATTTTTTGTCCATTGTCGTGTAATGACCAATACTATGTACTAAATATGCTCAGTGTTCAAACAGATATTAACTAACCTTGGCAACCTGGTCTGAGATATGGATTTCCCTTGTATCCCTCGTAGCAGTTGCAGTGATATCCTCCAAGACCAGTATCAGAATCAACACAGGTGCTATTTTCCTGACAAGCATATTGACTGGATTTCTGAGCTTCAGCACATGTTTGATTCCCAATCGCCCAGTCCAATACCGTTGGAACAGTTTCTACAATTCTGTGGACAAAAGTAGGATAATTATCATAGACATCAGATGAGTGAAACGTATAACTGTCCGGTTCTCCAACAAAGGAATAGCCACAGCGGTTGAAGGACGAGATGTTCGTGTGATTTCCGTAGCTATTCAGGAAATTAAAGTAGTTCTTTATGCCCTTGGGAATGGAGTTTTGACAACAGCCAATTCCAGAACAGGATCCATCACTCAAGTCATTCCTCGTTGAACATAAGGCAGCACATGAACTGATTAATTTACCAGTGCCCGCTTTTTCCATATAGGAAACATCATCACATCCCACAACTATGAACTTATTTTCATTTGAAAAGCTGTAGGGGGAGGTTTCTTCTATACCATATATGGCTAGAGATTCGCGAGTTATACCACCAGTCTGATTATAGCATCTGTAAGCTATCCCATTGCTTTTGAGACGGATTTTGGTGTCTAATATATTGATAATCTCGCCATTAGTTTTGCGGAGGAAGGGTTTTGGAGGGTTAAAAGATGCATTGCAGTTGATATCAAACCATGGGCCAATAGAACATCCAGCATCTAATCCGATACCAAATGGGTATGGAATGGATATATTCCCGCACTCGGTTGGGCAGCCCGGTAGGGTGATTGTGCTGTTGTCGAGGGTCTGGTTTGATATGGCCAAGCTAAATGGAAGCCATAAGATGAGAAGAATGCAAGCTTTTTGCTGCATATTGCTGGCTGATACAATAATATCTTCAATTATTAAGAATGCTTGATCAACAGATAAAGAAGATACGCCAAAAACTCTCTGGTTAAATAGTACACAAGTTTGCATCCACCAAGATTAAGTCAAATTATATCATGAACATGGTGTTGCGTGTTGAAACTTGGAAAAATAATTTCCATTTTTTAAGGACGTCACAACGTTAAATTTTTAAAAGGAAATAATTGAGTTGAATAAGTTTTTAGGATAGCATCAGCATGTATGTATTTCGGTACTATTGATTAATTAAGATAAATAAATGACTCAAGTTCTTAAATTCAACGTAGCTGCCTAAAATTATTTCATCTCCAACAATATATAAAGGTCAACGAGCAAATCAACCTTCATATTTGTTGTTCTTATGTACTATCTTAGTGTTATCTATCATATACATACAATTATTTAATATTTAGGTGTGTTTGATATGCATAAATGGATATTATTAATAAATAATTTAAATATTTTTTAGCACTTTCTACTTCATTGTGGTTGAAACACGGTTAATCATTCAACTTTTTTTTTCTTTTTTTTTAATTTGATCATTGAAGTTTTGTTTTTGTTTTCAGTTAGGGTGGTCTATTCACTTTCGTCACTAACACTTATGTTAATTAAAATTCAACGTTGAGGATAGAAACTTGGACATGACATTTTGTAGAATGATGCATTTGATTGCAAGTTGTGCAAAATTAATTGTGATTTATGAATGCCTAGTTTTGAAAACACGAGGTTATTTACTATTTTAATCTCTAACACGGTTTAAGGTAGGGCCATTTCATTTTCTTATACCATGACTTTGAATAAAAGTTTTTTGAGAGAAATATTAAGCAATCATGCTATGCTGCCAAGGAGGGTTTGACACCCTCCCTAACAGTACACTCGCAATAGAGGGGGTGAAGGAGTTTTTTGGCATTTTTTATTCATGCGCATCCCATGCGCATGTTTGTGTACGTCAACCAAGTGGGTAATTTTTTTTGGGCAACTCAGCTTAATTCAACTATTAAGAGCCTAGATTAAATGAAAGCTTCTTTGAATTGGGATTTCAGATAAACGATAATGGAAAATAAATGAATTTGGGAATTTGATGCCAAGTTCACAGCTTATATTTGATAATATTGTCACAGGTTTCAGTTTGCTTATGACTGATCAGATGAAAATCATGGATTTGTTCAATAATAATGAACCCGATTTTTCTCCCTTGCCCGAGCTAGTTTCCAGGAAATCTATCAGTTTTTCCATTACCAATACTAGAATTAAAGATGTTTCCTTTTTTCTTCTTAAATTGCATTTCTTTATTTTGTAAGTTTCAACAAGATTTTGCAAACCTGGCAATCAGAAGCATCGTTGTCACGACACAAAATGGCATGTCACCATTTTCGAGATTTACCATTAGTTTTACTACTTTTTTCTAAAAGTAAATCAGTGATTTTTTTTTTTTTTTTTCAATGGTGTTGGGCGTAATAACGTTTACAATGCATAAGGAAGGTCTACCAGAACCATGCATTATCTTGGAAATGTGAAAGGGCAGATTTAGTCTTAGCGGGCGATGCACCTTTGGCTTCCCTACGAATAAGGACGCAAACAGGAGCGGTGAAAGCATTCATCAAGTCCCCATTGTGGCTTAGAATAGCAGCCTTCTGGAGCGTCGTGGATAGAGGGTCTTTTTACTGCTGCTAAAACGGAGCTGCCATCAGAAAATGGCCATGTACACAGATTTCTTCAGGAAAATGAATTGAATATTGAAGGGAATGACACAATGACGCAACAACCCTTTAGCTGGATTGATTGACCAGTTGACTGATCCTTGTGTGTTTTCTTTAATTGGTGCAAAATCGTGTTTCTGAAAAATGAAGAAAGCCGTGTCTTACTTACCTAATTTAAATGGAAGCCCAAGATGTCGCCAAGTGTAATCTTCACGACCGTTGGATGAAGGACCTTTGGGTGACTCTTACAAAAGGGTTCCTAAGGTTTGCATTGTACATGGGCTTTTGATATTTTCTCTCACATTCTCTCTGTGCTGTTTGAGTTTTCTGCTCTCATTCTCTTTGAAAATCAAATCCCTCTTTTGATTTTCTGTTACTCTCGCTATATTGTAATCTTGAGTGATTTCTACAGTGATAAGTGTTGTGTTTTTGTGTGAACAATTGTTTGAGTGAGGGCTGAGTTCTTTTATGATATACGGATTTAGTTTAAGTGTCCAAATCCTTGTAATATTTACCTTGGCTGTATTTCATTCAAACGGTGGCTATTTCCTACAGTGACTGAGGCACTGGTGTTTGGTTATTGCCATAGGGAAACTATTAATGAATTTCTCCCCTTTTTTGACTTAGTTTGGTTTGTTCATTTATTCTTGTATTTTGTTGTTCTTGAGCTAAGATATCTTGAATATCTTCTTAACAGTGGTATCAGAGTGTTGAACGGAGGTTATTGACTCTATTTCTGGTAGATCTGAAAGTTGTGACACTTTCTTGAGCTGCTCTTCGTTATTTCTTGAAACCCTAAGAAGGGGATCTGGTGAGATCGTTTTGTTTTTTACGATTTAAAGTACAAATTAAGTGTGCTGTGAACAAATTGTTTATACTCTAAAATAACTGAAGTTCTTGTTATTGCGCTACCTTACAATCACTGTATATTCTGAGTGTCACTTGTGTGGTGATATTGATTTGTTCTGAATTGCAAATAATTGTTAAGTGTCTAACTGATCTGCATACACTTCACTACATTCAAATTTTCTTTAAATGACTAGCTTAAAATTTAAATGAGAAGTTTTTAATCGCAAATGAGACTTTAGTCTCTAGGGCCAGAAAATGAAAACTGTTTTACTTCAACAAAAATATACTAAAGCCATTGATGAGTCATGGCCTACTGATTTTGAATCAAGTAAAGTAACTGAACAAGTTACTTAGAGAAATTGGTGAAACTAAGACTACTGATGAATTGTGGAATAAATTGGAAGCCACTTATCTGAACAAAACCATGCCTAATAAGGTTTATCTTTTGAAACAGTTTTTTGGTTTTAAAGTGAACCCATCTCTTGATTTTGAAACTAATATTGACAGATTTAACAGACTATCCCGTGACCTAGCCAACTGTGATGAGAAACTCTCAAGTGGACAGTTGGATGTGGTTCTGTTAAATTCAATTGGTGAAAAATATAAAGATATTAAAAATGCAATTGAATATGGTGGAGAAACTCTAACTACATATGTCATCATTAATGCATTGAGGACTAAGGAGTTAGAATTAAAATCTGAAAAGAAGGAGTCTGTTAGTGGTATTAACCTGATGATGAAGTCTAAGTTTAATCCCAAGAATGCCAATTTTAAGAAGAAATCTGGACACAAAAAGAAGAGAAACTTTAAAGATAAAATGAAAATGAAGACAAAAATGTTTCTACTGTCTTGAAGAGGGTCATTTTATTAAAGATTGTCCTAAGAGACTTTATGACTTAAAGAACAAGTCTAAAGATGATGGTAGCACAACCTTGGCTTATAATGATACTAATATTGATAAAATCTATGTAGTCGTAAGCTGTCCACCTTGTCAAGAATGGATTCTTGACTCTGGCTACACCTACCATATGTGTCATAATAAAGAATGATTTACAGAGTTTGAAAATATGACTGGTGGGTTTACAGAGTTTGAAAATGTGACTGGTGGTAAGGTTTTAATGGGTAATCATATGACATGTTATGTAAAAGGAATATGAACTATCACATTGAATGTAAAAGGGAAATAATAAGTTGATTTCTGAAAAAACCTAGACATGTTCCTAATTTGTAAAGAAATTTGATTTCCTTGAAGGTTTTAGATGATCTTAAATATGACATTTTGATTAACAAAGAATACATTAAAATCTTGAAGGGCGCTCACTTGATTGTTGAAGCTCTTAAGAGACATGGTATGTACATTTTACGAACTAAAAATTTTTGGAATTCCATTTCAGCAGTAATCTCAATTCAAAATGACATGTCACAAATATGACATAAAAGATTATGCCATATTAGTGACAAAGGTCTGCAGATTTTGAAAAAACAGGGTGCCTTTGGTAAAGATAACATTGAATAATTTAATTTTTTGTGATTACTGCATTCTAGGAAATCATAATAGATTGTCTTTTCTACTTGGAATACATAAATCTATATCTATACTTGAATATTTACATGCTGATCTTTGGAGCTAGCTTTTGTGCCTACACAATCTGGCTTTAAATATTATCTGCTGGTCATAGATGATTTTTTCTAGAAAAAACTGGATTTTTCTTTTAAAATCTAAATCATGCACATTTAATGTTTTCAAGGAATGGAAAGTTTTGATAGAAAACTAAACTGATAAGAAGATTAAGGTTTTAAGAACTAATAATGGTTTGAAATTCTGCAATTTTGAATTTGATAAATTGTGCAAATTATCTGATATGTTAAGACACAGAACTGTGACACACACTCCACAACAAAATGGTTTGGCTGAGAGGATGAATATAACTATTCTTGACAAAGTAAGATGTATGCTATTAAGTTCTGGCCTGTCCAAATTTTTTTGGGGTGAAGCTGTTAAAACTATAAGTTATCTCATTAATAGATTCCATTCTAGTGCTATAAACTTTAAAACTCTTGAAGAAATGTGGAGAGGGAAACCTGTTGACTTTAATAATTTGAGGGTTTTTGGATGTGCAACTTTTGTACATCAAACTGAAGGCAAATTAGAACCTAGGGTCCTTAAGTGTGTTTTCTTGGGCTATGGCGTAGGGGTTAAAGGCTATAGACTATGAGTTAGAGAAATCAAAGGCTATAAGATCATAATTAGTAGAAATGTGGGTTTTAATGAAGATGATATGCCATGTCTTAAATCTGAAAAATAATTTGAGTTTCTGATCATACTGAAAATGTGAGAAAAAGGACTGAAATTGAGGTGGAGCAATCTGATGATGATACCCATCAACCTGTTGAGGGAAATGAGGAAACATATGTGGATAGTGTTCCTGTTGATGAACCTGAAGCTGATTTAGGATCAGTTCGGCCCCTAGATAATTACCAGCTTGCTAGAGATAGAGAAAGAAGACATATTAGACATCCTGCTAGGTTTGAAGAAGATGTTTCTTTGTTGTCCTATCAAAGTATGATTGAAGATGAACCTGAGTCTTTTGAAGATGTTTTGATTAGTAAAGACTCTAAACATTGGCCTGCAGCCATGTAAGATGAAATGCAATAGCTTAACAAGAATAAAATCTGGATTTTGGTCAAAAGGCCTGATGTTAAGAGGGTTGTGGACTGTAAATGCATTTTCAAAATTAAAAGAGGTGAACAAAGTGAGAATGATATTAGATATAAAACTAGACTTGTAGCTAAGGGGTTTACCCAAAAAGAAAGAGTTGATTTCAATGAAATGTTTTCACCTGTTGTGAAATTTACAACAGTTAGAGTCATTTTTGCTTTGGCCACTCAATTTAATTGGGAATTAGACCAATTAGATGTAAAAACAACATTTATAAATGGGGACTTAGATGAAACTATTTACATGAAAAAACCTAAAGACTTTGAAATGAATCGGAAAGCTGACTTAGTTCGCCTTCTTAAAAGGTCCATATATGGCTTAAAACAAGTTCTCAGACAGTGGTATAAAAAATTTGACAATTTTGTACTTGGACTTCGGTTTAAGAGAAACAACTTTGATACATGTCTTTATTGTAGAGAAAATGGTGGAGCTAATTCACTTTATTTACTCATTTATGTGAATGATATGTTGTTAGCAAGTCATGACATAAAAGAGATAGAAGAAATCAAAGACAAACTAAAATTTGAATTTGAAATGAAAGACTTAGGTCATGTTAGAAAGATTTTAAGTATTGAAGTTAAGAGAAATAGGAGAGGAGACACACTAAGTCTTAACCAGAAATCTTACATTCTAAAATTGCTTAATAAGTTTTCCATGACTGATTCCAAAAGTGTGAGTGTACCATTGACTAATCATTTTAAACTTTCAAATGAACAATGTCCCAAATCAAAATAAGAATTTGAAAAAATAGCAAAAGTGCCTTATTCTAATGTAGTTGGGTTTGTCATGTATCTTATGGTGTGTTCAAGATCAGATTTGGCATATTCTATAAGTGTTATAAGTGTTTTAAGTAGATATATGTCAAATCCTGGTGAAGTACATTGGAAAGTTATGAAATGGCTTCTCAAATACATTAAGGGTACTTCAGACTTGGGGATTCAGTTTAGGAAACAACCTAAAGGTGTTGTTTTGAAAGGATTTACTGATTCTGATTACGCAGGTGATATGGATTACAAGAAGTCAACCTCAGATTATATGTGTACTTTGTGTAATTCCTGTATAAGCTGAAAATCCCAACTTCAAAAAAATTGTGGCATTATCTTCAACTGAGGCTGAATACATTGCTGCCACATATGCTATTAAAGAGGGAATTTGGTTAAAAGGGTTATTAAATGAATTTGGTTTTGCTAAAGAAGTTGTTCTTTATTCAGATAGTCAATCTGCTATTCATTTAAGTAGAAATCATGTATTACATAATAGATCTAAACATATTGATGTTAGATTTCACTTTATAAGAGATATTATTTCACAAGTAGTTGTGAAAATTGAAAAGATATCTACTAATTATAACCCGGTGATGTAGGTACCAAAGTATTGTCTCTAAACAAGTTCCTGGATTGCTTAACTCTGCTGAACATTACTGTTTGTTGATCTGTGGATCTGGTAAGGTGTGTTGATAATGTCTGAAATGGGGAATAACCACTAATGAATGTAAATCATTGTACCAATGTGGAGTATGAAGGGAATGGCACAATGATGCAACAACCCTTTAGCTGGATTGATTGACCAGTTGACTGGTCCTTGTGTGTTTTCTTTAATTGGTTCAAAATCGTGTTTTTGAAAAATGAAGAAAGTCGCGTCTTACTTACCTAATTTAAATGGACGTCCAAGATGTCGCCAAGTGTAATCTCCACGACCATTGGATGAAGGACCTTTGGGTGACTCTTATAAAAGGGTTCCTAGGGTTTGCACTGTACATGGGCTTCTGATATTTTCTCTCACATTCTCTCTGCATCGTTCGATTTTTCTGTTCTCCTTCTCTCTGAAAATCAAAATCTCTTTTGATTTTCTGTTACTCTCACTATATTGTAATCTTGAGTAATTTCTACAGTGATGAGTGTTGTGTTCTTGTGTGAACAATTGTTTGAGTGAAGATTGAGTTCTTTTGTGATATACGGGTTTAGTCAGAGTGTCCAAATCCTTGTAATATTTACCTTGGTTGTATTTCATTCAAACGGTGTCTATTTCCTATAGTGACTGAGGCACTGGTGTTTAAGTTATTGCCATAGGGCAACTTTTAATGAATTTCTCCCTTTTTTTTGACTTAGTTTGGTTTGTTCATTTATTCTTATATTTTCTTGTTCTTGAGCTAATATATCTTGAATCTGCTCCTAACAAATATTTTGGAAATTAAATATCTCCAAAATAGAGAAGTACCTGATTAGTGCAAAATCTGGAAGGTTGAATTCTGAAGTTATTGGAAGCCAATTTTCACTTTGTGCCTCCAAACATCATTTGAAGAATATTTTGATATACATTTGGACAATTTTAGGTAACAGAGCGAACAAAACACTTTTCTCCAGAAGCACAAATAATGGCAAGTCCGGTTGGGGTCAACTCCTCAATTTATTCCTATTTTTTATGGAAAAGATTACAACTATTGAAATTCTAGATAAGAAGAATTCCATGTAGACGATGGATCATTAATAAACAAGCCCTTCGTAGAGATTTTCAAAATTAAAAAATGAAGGATTTGAAAAATGAAAGAGTTTCACATGAGTGTTACGAAAATTGTTAAAGGAATGTGAAAATCCATTTTGAATATGCTCTCTATTATGTCCAACTACAATATGCTTATTGAAAAAATAAAAAATAAAAAATAAATATATGATTAGTCTGTATAATTGGACTATTTAAAGTAATTTGTAGTCGTTTATCCATTCAATTATTAAGGAACAACTATTTGGTAACTAGTTAATTTTTTCTACAAACAACAAAAAGGTGGAAATTTTAGTAAAGCTAGAAAATAAATTATCTAGATATTGTAGGTAAAGAGGTTAAGGTTTAGAGTGGATATATTTGTTAAGGGATAAAATCTCACGTTGAATAAAGATAAAAACATATATCAACTTATAAATGACAGGGTTACTATTCTTAGTAAGATTGACATTTTAAGATGGAATCACAAGTCTTAACATAGTATCAGAGTCCATTAAATTTGAAAGAGCAATTCGATATGATTAAAACTCAAAAAATGAGCATACAGATTTCAATATTAGTCTAATTAAACGAGTGACCATCTTGCAGGGCATGTTATAAGATAAAATTTCACATCGAATAAAGATGAAAATATAAATCAATTTGAAAATATTTGGTATACTCTTCTTAATAAGGTTGACCTTCTAAAACGTAATCCAAAATCTTAACAATATTGAAATCATAATTGTAAACACCAAATTTTGTGTAACCATTGGAGATGCTCCCACCAAATTTTACACAAAAAAGAAATGGATTGAAAAAAAAAATGGTGTAAAAGAAAATGGACGGCAAAATGGAGAATAATGAATTAACACTATTTATTGCACCGAATTTGATGTACAGGTGATTTTTACACCAAATTTATACAAAATTTGGTGTACCATTGGAGATAGTCTTAGGTTTTTTTTCAAAACAATGTCTTGGACCCGTTGGTCATTTGAATTGGTTTCGATATAATTATAAAAGTTATAAGATTTTTTATAAAATATATGTTGGGGATTCGACCCCTGGTCATTTGTGCTACCTTATTCAAATGAAAGAAGTGTGTTTTGTTAAACACGTTTTTACTTATATGCACAATACTGGATCTGCTGACACGTGCTCTGTTGCTGGCCGTTGGATGAAATCTGATATGAGATATTATTGGGACGACTGTTCATTTGTCTCTTTAGTTTTCATTTTTCTCTGGCTCTCTGTCGAATGGTTCGAGAGAGTTCTATTCTAGGGTTTTCGAAATCCTGTCGATGGTTCATCTTCTTCAAGTTCTGATACTTGAATCTTGAGTGTTAAGCATAGAATATGTGATTTCCTTGTGTGGAGATCTGTTTGTAGTGGGTTCTGACGGTTGTGTATGGTTTTGGTGATTCTTGTGTGATTCAACCAAAATCCGTTAAATCCTTTTGAAGAGATAAGTCTCTAATCTGTATTCTTGGCTTGTACTGAACTTCTGTAACCTTCGTTGCCAGTTTTTAAGGCTGTATAGTGCAATCGAGCGTTATCCTTTTGTGGATGCTCAACAGGGGATTAGGTTTACACCGAACCTCTGGGGCTTCGGCCGAAAAATCTGTTGTGTTCTTTTATTTTCGCAGATTTATTTACTGTCAATTTTAAGTTCATATTGTCTTGATTCTTAAATCTGTGGGTCTTGGCTCCTTTCAATATAAATTATTCAGATTGGTATTTGAAAAAATTAATGATTTGTCGATCAAGGTGTATTCCATTACAAATCAATGAATACTGGATTTTTTAAATCGTGGGCATTCTAAGAATCAAGCTGCGATTAGGATCTTTCTTCGTGTTAATGTTAAGAAATTCTCTTTCATATATAGCTCATTAATGGAAATGCTTAGCAAAGAAAAACTTATATTTGAATCCTTGTGCAATTTGTGGATATATAGGTTAATCAAGCACGAAAAAGATTTTCCTAGTGCATGTTGGACTTTGCGGAGCCTAAACATATTGTTCAAGTATCCCGTCAATGGCAGATTGACCTTGTTTATACAAAGGAAATTGAGTGGAGCATTATCCGTATCTAACTATTTTATCTAAAAAAAAATTAAGATTTAGATATGGTACATGTATATCATTTAAAATTTAAGATTTGGCGAAACTCATTTTCTATCATCAAAGCCTAACACGTGAACAATTTTATTTAAATGAGTGGCAACGAGACTTCAATTGAGCACATTAATCTGCTCTAATACCATATTGAACTACTTTATCTAAAAGTTTAAACTGTTAGGTAGAATCACATATATATCATTGAAATATTATCTTCGATAATTTGTATGTTTCTGTGTTTGTATCATTCATTATTGCTCTCAGAATTGGGATGATTAGTGCTTAAAACCTAACAGTGCACCCGTTTATCTGGTCTCCTAAGAAATCAGTATTTCTGAACCAGGATACAAGACAACCCGATGAACAGTTGATTAAGGTAGAGTATCATAACTTTCCGCCCAATACATGTTGCACTGGAGCTGCATTTGTGGGGAGACCTGGGAGTCCTGAAGAAGATGGTGAATGGATCATTACATATGTACATAATGAAGAATATAACATATCTCAAGTAAGTTGTCTTACCATAGCTTTAATGTTTAAAGTGTCCTCTTTGATTAATTGACAATATAAATTTACATGTACACTTCTTGGCTATAGGTTTATATAGTTGATGCACAGAAATTTTCAGATGAACCAGTGGCCAGGATTACACGACCAAGTAGAGTCCCCTACGGATTCCATGGAGCTTTCATGCCAATACATCGACTGTGATTACTGAATTCCTTAGGCATTTGAACTGCTACACTGTCGATAATATTGTGGATAAGCTTAAAAGTTATGGAGAACTGATACGGGTTGCATCATGTAACTAGCACGATAAAGTTTATCGAGGAAACATAACTAGAGGTCGACAGTACTTCCACGTAACAAAGTCCTTTGTAATAAGTGGACATTTTTTAAATATCATTTCTATGTTTTGATTGGGAAGAGTGACCAACAATGAGGGAGCAAGCAAATAAAGGCCTGTAAATGTAATAAGAACATTTTTCCAAAGCAAAGTCTTATGACACCTCATGGTGAATGAGCCGGGCCTGTTTGAGAAGGCTCGTGAGCTGGTCCGGGTTTTGTGGTGGGCTGGACCAAGCCCGGTTCGCCACTTTTCTATGTGGTCCGTCCTGATGGCTAGGGCCTACTATCCAATTTTTATTTATTTACTTATTTTAATGTGTGATAAAGACATAAATATGGGGAAAAAAAATTATGAATTATCATTTGTGTTTATGAATTAAATTTTTTACAATTTAAATTCCTTTAAATTAAACATTTCAAGGCAAATGCATCATGATAGTTAACTACATCGTGATAAACTGTAGTTCAATGATTTTGTCGCTCATTGTCACTTATGTATAAGATTTTGGCAGTTTTGTGATTGATATTATTTGCCAAGTGTCGACTTCTTCATAGCTGCCGAGCCGAGCCGTCAAGGACCCAGTTTGACGCCACCAGCTCTACCACTTCCTACTACATATATAGAAAAAGAAGATATTCCTTGCAAATTAACACAATCATGTGTTCTGGGAACTCTGGCTGGACTTGGCCTCATTTCCATACCTTCAACATTGTATACAAGCATTGAATAATCAAAATAAAAACTGAACCAATCCGTCTAGAAACAAGACTTCAAAGGGCTAATATTTTACAAGGTTGAATTTCTCAATTGAAAGTAACTATTTGGCTCCATGTCTCTGGCAGGTTTGGAATCAGCACCCACTAGAAGATGCTCCTTCGTATAAAATATGTCATTCAATTGGGACGGACAGAAAGATCCAAAGGAAAAAGCAGAGAATCAAGTATAAAGAACCATAATTTATTTGATAGTTTAAGATGCAGAAATACATCCTTAATAACAGTGTTTTCAATTGATTTCCAGGGAGAAGAATGCTACACAGCATAGTTTACGAAATTTTGAAGAAAAATTAGCGAGCCTGCCCAATTTCTCGATGGAAAAATTTGAGGTTATTGTTATTCTCTTCTTGTTTATATGTGCTGAAGCTCAGGATTCATCCAATCAGCATGATGTGAATCCACTTCATCCAAGAATGGCAGTAGTTCTTGTTGTGTTAATTATGTTCTGCTTAACGTTTCTCATAGTGGCTTACGCGAAGTTCTGTCACAGACCGGTGTCTTATTATCAGTCAAACGATGAACAAGATCCTCATGTTCTTCTTGCATCAAGATCTCGGTTTTCTGGTATTGATCGATCAGTAATTGAGTCTCTTCCATTTTTCAGGTTTTCGTCCCTCAAGGGCTCCAAAGAAGGCCTTGAATGTGCAGTATGCTTATCAAGATTTGAGGAGACTGAAGTTCTTCGATTGTTGCCAAAGTGCAAGCATGCATTCCACATGAACTGCATCGATATGTGGCTGGAAAATCACTCGAGCTGCCCCATTTGCAGGTACAAGTTTGATGTAGTAGACTTGAGTAGTTTGACGTATACAAACAGCTATAGGTACCCCCGGCACTCGTGCAATCTAGCAGAAGAACCAAATCTCGAGCTTTTCATTCAAAGAGAGCAAGATCAAAATAGGTCATCCAGATTCAATGCGGTAAACACGTTCCAAAACATTGCCAGGGGGGAGGAAGACGAGGTTTTGATTCAAAAAGGTAGCAAGGATAATGGGGACGGGAAGACCTTACACAAATTCAAGCACAAGATCATTGTTACTGATGTAATTTGTAAAAGCAGGTGGAGTGATGTCAACACTTCAGACCTTATGTTTCTGAATTCTGAGATGCTCAATTTTATGTCGAGCAAACGATTTGAGCCAATCGTGTCAAACAGTGGAAGATTCAGCAATGAACTTTCAGCCAAGAAACGAGTTTTGAAGATAAAGGAGGATATGGAAAGAAAAAGATTGTACCATTCTAAGGTAATTGCAACTGCCACGTCAAGCTTTCCTTGTACTGACAACATAGATATAGTCGAAAAGAAGGTGACAAGATCATTGGATAGAGGCGAGAAGAGATCAATGTCTGAGATTACAAATATTTCAAGATTTACAGAATTCGGTGCAAGCAGCAGGATCAATCGATTAACATCTCCAGTAAATATTGTAAAGGATGAAAAAACTTTGAGGCTATGGTTTCCCATTGCAAAGAGAACAATTCAATGGTTTGCTGGTAGAGAAATCAGTTCAGAGATTTCAAAACACGAATCAAATGTATGAATTTTATGTACATTTGGTACACAGTGTTAGATTGTATTTGATAATAAACAAAATTTTTGCTTTTTTTCTTTTTTCTTAATCCTGTATTGTCTACTTTACCATACCAAATATGCCGTCCACGTTTCTAGCTCATTAAAATTGTGATTAATTGACTTCGTGGGTTGTAGGAACTCAATAATATGATATGAGTGGAGTATAAATTCATCCCAAAACAAGTTAACCTATTGAAAGTAGACATTATAATGTTCATTTTTTTCAACAATTCTCCTCTCGAACAAAGAATCACATCATCTCAATCTCCCTTCAAGTACCAAAAGTCGCCTCCTTCCTCAAACTAGAAATGCTTATATGCTCCATCAAGATTCAACTTCTCTACCGTTCCACCTTTCAGAGCCAACAACAGATTTTTTAGGCCATCGTGATTGACTAGGATCCGTACCTTCACTCGACTGCAAGTGGGGATTCATCTTGGGCATGTGCTTTGCTAAGTATGGAGCCTAACCCTTTGTTGGGAATTTGAGTTTCATCCCAGTACTATATATATCTCGAGATCATGAAGTGTTAGTTCTCTAAAATTCTACCATTGAATTTAAACGTCAATAAATATTTCGTTTATCGAGAGCTTTATTAGATAGTATGAATACGAGTGGAGGGGACATAACAATCAAAGAGTGTAAATGACAGAAATGTGAAAAGGACAAAAATTAAGGGAGCTCACGTGAGTAGAGTACATGTAGTTGATGGGTGTGAAAGGTACTTTCCTCTAACACAAAGTCCACAATGAAATGCTAATTTAGCTCTTTGAGTTATATTAAAATTTTCATTCTCATTTTTCATCACACATTTTTCAATAAAATAATATTTTTCCATCACATCAATAACTTTCCTTTTTTTTCAACAATATATTCTCCATCAATTTACAATTCCAAAATATATTCTTTCAAAATAATGTAACTCAGACAGACCCTTAATTATTATCTCATTATTTAAAAGCTTGTTTTAGAGATATATAGACATTCCTAGGTTAATCATACCTAATTAACTAACAACTAGTATGTCCAAAATATCAGATTGTACAGTTTGAACTGAGTTAATGAAGAGAGATTAGAGGTATGTACAAATTTTTCAATTATTCTATTCAGTCTTGTATACTAGCAGTTGTTTGGCTTAGAAAAAAATAAAAAATTTAGTAGATTTTGATAAAAGTTAATAAAATGTATGATTAAAAAATTGATAAAAATTGTGACTCCTATAAAATGTGTTGTTGAAATGAGTTTGAGGAAAAATAAGTTTTAGTATCCAAGATGATTTTTTCGAGATATTAGATTAATGATAGGGAAAATTGTAGTAACATTTTCAATTTTTGCAAACTTTACTTTAACATTCAATTTGTGTTAGGGAAGGTCTCTAACCTTTAAAAAATATGCATTTAAAATCCAAATGGATAGAATCAATCCATTGACTGTTAGTTAACCAAGAAAGTCAAAATTTGATCAATTTTAACCAAATTAAAAAGGGTAAAATTGTAACTTTGCATTTTTCTCACATTAAATAAAAATTAAAAATTAAATAAAAAATAATAAATAATAAAAATAAAAAATCATCATCTTCCACACAATCCTCCCACACCTATTCACTACTCTAAACAAATCAAAATTGCCAACCATCTACCATCGTTGGCCACTAGCCACCATACCATCAGAGACAGACCTAGCACCCGGCCAGGGGGCACGGTCGCGCGAGCTGGGCTCCGTCAGACCGTCGGAGCAATCTGGGATTACTGGATTGGGAGTTCACTTCGCCGCCAGTAGCTGCCTGGATCGTCTTCTTCATCCACTTGCTGCCTTTTTTTTTTTTAATTGGGCCAAATTTGGCCCAGCCCATCATTTTTTTTGTTTTGAAATTGGGCCAATGTGGCCCATTTAATTCATCTTTTTTTTTTTTGTAATTGGATTGGGCTATTTATTTGGGCTCAATCCTTAATTATATAATATATAGGCCCCAAATCCCACTCTCCCTTCATTTGAAATCAATCCCTAACCGTCCCATTCTCCAATCTCTCGACTCTCGAGTTTTGCCCGTCTCTGGTAGCAGACCTCAGCCCGCCGTCAAGCCCCAAATGTCTGTCACTCCGTCTCCGGCAGCAGACTCGGACACTCAGCCCCTAGTCACGCCCGCGGCCTAAGAGATTTGGTGAAATCGTAAGTTGTTTTTGATTGAGTAGGCTGTCATTTTTTAATTTTTATGAATTATTTTGGTCATGTGGTTGTCATATTCGATATTAAATCATGAAATTTAAGTGCAAATTGTGCAATGGAATGCAAAAATTTCATGTTTGTCTCGTCTGACTTCTTTGCTGATAATAGGTATACCGTACCGTAGTCCGTATACTTGGTTCTTTTGCAATCAATAATTTTGTTGTCTACTTGTCTTGTGCATTGATTTGAAACGAGAAATGAGTTGTATCATTATCATAAATTTGAAATGTGATTGTATGAGATTATGAGAAATTAATTGTGATTTGTGGTGAATATGTTTTAATTTAGGGTTTAGGGTGATTGACAGATTTGTTTGCATTTTGGCCCATTTGCCATTGAGACTTACAATCTCAATTCAAATAATGTGTACTATATTTTTTTGATCAATTGAGCTAAAATAAATAAATTGGGCATATATATATTGAATAATTTTTAATATTATTTAATTAAATATTAATAAACGATATCGCTCTTACGATTGCTGATTATCGATGTTGACCGATCAAAGTCCGTCCGGGCTAAACTTCAATAATGGGTCCATCCCTGCATACCATCCAACAAAACTAGAAATTAACACCATCCCCAACAAAATCGAAAAAACAAACAAATCAAATATCTTCAACTTGAATCGAACCACGATCTTGATCCTAATGATTTCGAGGAGTTCGGCTTTGGATCGGGAGGTGGTGGTGTGATGTTCCATTGTTGGGTTCGAAGCTAAAATTCCATGTAGAGCTCCGAGTGCCAAGTTTGTCCAAAGGAATCAAAATCTCGGCTTTTTTTTCCCTTTTCTTCTTCTTTTTCATTTTCTTGATCTAGGTTTTGTTCTTTAATGTTGTTTGATTGGGTGAATTTGGATATGAAAATGGGATGTGTTTTTTCCTTTTTGGTGTTAGGATTTTTTGAATTTACGTTTTTTGGTGATTGTCGGCACTGTAGGTGGTCGTAGTGTGAGTCGAGATGATATAATTGTATGGTGGTTGTATTGTAGGTAGAGGTGGACGTGTGTAGTGGTGGTGATGGTTCTTTCCTCCTCGTCGGCTTGGTGATGGTGGTGGTGTGGTGGTTCCGCTGCCTGAACTTAGCTTGGCTCGTCAATTTTGATTTTTCATTTGGATTCCATTTGGCAATAGAGAAGATGGTATCAACTGTAGATTTGGTGGCGGCGACGAACGGTGCCCCAGAGTCGACGGCGATGTGTTACATGGGTAGCAAGGTTTTGATTTTGGGTAGGGGTAGGGGTGGGGTAGGAGTGGAAGGTGATGACGATTTTTTTTATTTAATTATTATTTTTATATAGAAAGAAATAAAGTTACCATTTTACCCTTTTAAAAATAATTAATAATGTGGTCAAAATCATTTTCTTGGTCAACTAACGGAAAAGTTGATGGATTCCATCCATTTGGAGCATATTTTTTAAAGATTATGAACTTTCCTTGGCATAAATTGAAGGTTATGGTAAAAATTTGTAAAAATTGAAAAGATTAGAAATAGCTGCTGCAATTTTCGTTAAATGATATGAAATTTGTCAATTTATGATATTCAACCTTGTTAAGATTGTCAGATGTTAGGTTGAGATTTTTTTGTCAAATATTCCCTTGAGTCTTGTAAATCAAACGTATATGATGTTCGGTTAATTCTGCCATCATGTTAGATCAATGGTATGAAATTTGTCATTTTTCTTTAGTCTTGTATACCTACCGTAAGGGTTACTTCCGTTGAGAGGTTATATATAATAGTATAAAAATTGTCAGATAATTTTTTCGAGATGCTAGATTAACGTATAGATATTTGTTCGATTTGTTAATTATCCAATTCTTGTGTATCAAATATACTATGATTGTTAATTTTTTTATATGAAAAATGGTATAAAATTTATAAATTATCTTGTTCAATCACGTACAGTAAATATACTTTAAGGAGATCATTGGAGTTCGTGTCTCTCTCTCTCTAGACTATCCTATTCTCTCATATATGATTTTTAATTTTTTTAAGACACGTAACGTCCTATAAATTCACATGTTTTTAGAATTTAGTATCAAGAATTCCATGGTTATTGCCCATTTGAAAATAAATGTAGTCTTTAATTAAATGGTCTCTATTGTCACCACTTCAGTTAGCAGTCACATGAAAATAAATAACTAAAAAAGGGATTAGTTGCGGACTTGAAAATGAAAATTAAAGAACCAAAAGAGTTGGTAAAGTTCCATAAATTCTTGTTCCAATACAGCTGCAGCAATGTAGCATTTTTCATTTTTTTAGCTTGGATATTGCAAATTGACAGCCAACACCTATTTCCAGTCTTCTTTATTAGGTCCATTTTAATTCTTTTAGCTAACTTCTTTCAGAATTTTTCCATTTATTAAACATTTTTATATCAAACTTCTTAAGAGCATATTTGGCACTCTACCACTCATCAATAAAATTAACAAGATTTTACATTCTTTTCTTATTGTGTTGAAGACAAAATTTATGACCAATATGTGAACATCTTCAACGGCTTAAATTTTTAGATCAAAATGCTTTAATATCATATCAAAGTAAATTAAGAAATCAAATCCAGCTGTCCCTAGCCACAAATCAAATACATAGACCCCCTCTAACATATTGAAAGAGATACGAGTGAAATTTTCTCTTGAAACTTGAAAGTGTTTGTATCTTCAACTTGAACTATTAAGAAAGTACGTGTGGTCATCTGAATAGTACAAGTCATGCATGGCTGGACCATCTAGATCGTCCCGAGTCCAAATGGTTCCGTCCATCTTGAGAAACTTAAGTTTAATCAATGTTTGAAAAAAGGTGATCTTAGGAAGTTGAGGACCATGCCTCCTCCGGGTCCCCATCCTTCAGCTTCAAAATCCCCATATCTAACCAATTCTGGTTAGGATTCTGAAAGTAAAACTGTCTTGACTCTTAACTGAAATTTGTACTGCGTAAGGTACATGTCCGAAAATGAATTCATTTTGCTTCAAAAGTTGGGTCCTTTCGAAACATGAAATAGATGTTTAAATTTTATAGCATGCTTTTTGTCATGTCTATAAATGAATATTGAAAATTGCAGCCAATCAATTTTAGGGTCGGATGTAGATTTTTTAAGAATAAATATATTTTACTTCAAATTTCTAGACACCCGTTCAAGTAGAGAAATAAGAATAATTGGACGTGAGGACTAGAAGATTTAATATAGATTAAGAATGGACAAAAAGTAGTAATTTTCCTTGCATTTAAGCATTTCCATAAGACCATATCCACTTACCAACCACCCCACCCTAGACACGCACATCTTAATCACCTTTATTAATAAATGGTGAGTCTATATATGTATATATACAACCCTAAATCTTGTTCCAGCATCCCTTTTCTCCTCACCATGGAATACTATGGCAAGAGAAACCTCTACAGCTTCATAGATGAAGAAATAAAAGCAAACCAATCATCACCACCTCGTCTTTCCTACAAATCCCACCGTCAAATTTCTGATCATGATCATGATCATGTACCCAATAGCCCTTCAAAGTCTACTTCCACACCTAATGGCAACATGTACTCCCTAATGCCACCCCCTAGCCCGGAATCCCCATGGACACTTTCCCCTCTCCAAACACCTTCACCCTCCCTCCTCCATCACTGCATCGCCTCCCTCCGCCGCCAAGAAGGCACCATATTTTCCATCGCTGCCTCACGTGGATTAATCTTCACCGGCTCCGAGAGCTGCCTAATACGTGCTTGGCGACAACCGGATTGCACCGAGAGAGGCTATATCCGGGCAAGTTCGGGCGACGTTCAGGCGATTTTAGCCTATGGTAACATCCTCTTCACTTCTCATAGGGACAACAAGGTCAGAATGTGGAACATAAATGTGTCTGAAAATTTTCGGGCCAAAAAGGTTATTACCTTACCTAAAAAAAGAAGTTCCTTTCTTATCTTCCCCAAGACAAATACCCAAAAACACAAAGATTGTATCTCTTGCATGGCTTATTTCCATGCAGAAGGGCTTCTGTATACAGGATCATGGGATAAAACAGTGAAGGCATGGAGGGTTTCTGATAATCGTTGTGTCGACTCATTTGTTGCACATGACGAGTGTGTGAACGCAATCGTCATAGATCGGGAAGATGGATGTGTATTCTCTTGTTCATCTGATGGTTCTGTGAAGATTTGGAGGAGAGTGTATGGTCAAAGTTCTCATACTCTCACCATGACACTAAAATTCCAGCCTTCACCTGTCAATGCCTTGGTCTTAAGCACATCATTAAACTCATGTTTCCTCTATTCGGGTTCTTCGGATGGATTAATAAACTTTTGGGAGAAGGAAAAAATGTCTAGTAGATACAATCATGGAGGGTTCTTACAAGGACATAGATTTGCAGTTCTTTGTCTGGTTGCAATTGAAAAGCTGATATTCAGTGGCTCAGAGGATACAACAATTAGGATTTGGAGAAGAGAAGAAGGGAGCTGTTTTCATGAGTGTCTTGCAGTAATTGATGCACACAGAGGGCCTGTTAGGTGTTTGGCTGCAAGTGTAGAGACAGAAAAAATTGTTGTTATGGGATTTTTGGTTTATAGTGCTGGATTGGATCAAAGTTTTAAGGTTTGGAGGGTTAAGGTTTTGCCTGAAGAAAAAAAAGGAGGGTACATTGAGGGTGTGGAACCTATAGATACAAATATTAATAATTCAGAATATGAAATGAGCCCTGTACTCTCTCCTTCATGGGTGGGGAAGAAACTCCAAGGCAGTTACCCTGTCCACTAGCATCTGAAAAATATTATTTCACTTCTCGATCGATCTCCTAGTGAATATGGAGGTCAAGCGACGAACTACGTGAAATTTTTTTGTTCCATTGTCTCATTTGTATTAATACCGTCTAAATGCCAACTATGGACTCAATTATCTATTAATTTCTTTCTCCGACTACATTTTTCTTCTAAGTTTTCATTGCGTTATGTATAAGTGAATTTTTTTTCTTGTTTATTTGAGCCCATGAGCTCGTGTTAGGTACGTGTAATGTTACCGTCCTCTCTATCGACTTAGTCATACAAAAAGAGAGAACTAACTCTTTGGTGAAAGGAATATTTATTGGTCTATCCAAATCTGTCCAGCAAAATAGTGCATATAGTAAAGATGATAGTAACATTTTCAAGAATGAACTGTCCTATGTGGTCCAAACTATTTCATAATAACTTATGATTACTTAATTAGGACAAGTTTAAAGTAACTTAACAAGTATAATTAAAGAACACACACACACACACACACACACACACACACACACATATATATTGGTTGTACAGAACTGCATCGTGCTTTGAGCTACCCCATGCTAAAAATGAATGCATGAGCCATTCACCATTAGAGAGCCTAACTTACTTCAATTGCACATTTAAGGCACAGGGAGTAGGTATAGTTTTGATGGCATGCAACAAGAAGGAAATATACTTTTATGATCTTGTAAATAATTGTGGGTCGTTGTAGAAATCAATGTATTAAGTGACAGGTTAATTTTGCGCATTATTATGCAAGGGACATAACCTTATCAAGAGTTATCAATTAATTTTCTGGTTGCGTTTTTCTTTCCGTAAATATGTCGTGGCATAATAATGATACACTCAACTAAAGAGTACCGTGTACAACTTGAACGCGGTTTACTAATGCTCATAATGAGTAGTTTAGTCGTAAATTAGGCCATGATTTCTTGTGTAGTTCAAGTTTATAAATACATCTTCAATCTACCTTATCAAATATGTCATACTTAAATATGAGACGCTCTATTTGAAATACAGAAGAAAGCGTGGCTCGTGAAATGGACGAGATCTGCAAATTTTCTTCTATTGACAAAGTGAAACATATGATGAAAGCCAAAGCTCATTTGTGTGTGAAATGCATTTTTGCGCTAGATGAAGAGAGTCGTGTTTTCAGTCCTTAGCGCAATCCCAGCTGTTGATCACTGCGTTTGATCTTGCATAAGGTGGAGCCTCGCCAGTTATTGTTCAAATGGTTTTTTGCGCAGCTTTCTCTGGTTCTTTATGTGCTCTGCTCATTATCTCGAAAATTACATCTTAGAAAACGATTGTTCTCTGATTTGGTTTCCAGATTAGTGTTGTTATAACAGTATTCTTTAGTGGATTAGTGTTAAATTTGGAGGTTAGAGTGTGATTCTTCATGTAAGGTTTCTCTGCGTGTAAGCAAGTAGTGGTCGAACCTTCCTGTCCCCACAAGGGGCGAACGTATGTGGCGCTCTATTTTACATGTCTTGCAATATTTTCTACATGTGCTTATGTGTGACAAGGGTGAATCTTCGAATTTGAGAGAGAGCCTAAACCTTTTAGTGAAGCAATTCAAAATGAGCAAGCTAACTTTTGGTACTATGAATGAAGAAATTACATCGTTGTACAAGAATGTAACAAGGGGTTAGTACCTAAACATGAAAATAAATTTATAGTTGATTGTAGATGAATTTATAAGGTTAAAGAAAGTGGAACAAAAACAGAACAATTAAGGATTAAAGTCAGACTTGAAGCTAATTGAAGGCTTTACACAATAAGAAGGCATTAGTTATAATGAAATCTTTTCTGAAATACACACTACAATAATAGTTATATATACTTTAGTAGCTCATTTTACTGGAAAATGGAACAACTTGGATGTTAAGCCCATGTATGAGCCCCATTCTTTCTCCTCTTTTCCCATTCATTTTTCTACGATACTCATTTTTAACCACACATTCTCCAAATAAAATAATACACACAAATTTAAAACTTTTCATCACTTTTCCACCACACATTCTCCCATCAATCAATATTCAAAAACTAATTCTTCCAATGGGGGCCAAACACAAGCTAAATCTATTTTTTCACAATTTGAGTTGAGAGAAAAAGTTTACATGGATCAGCCTATTTGGTTTTGTTTATAAGAAAAAGTCTGACCATGTGTGCTTATTTAAAAATCTCTATATGTTCTAAAGCAACCTCCTAGGTGTCGGAATAAAATATTTGAGTATTCATAAATATTTGTATTACGTAGTCTTTAAGTATTCATAAATTCTTAATACATGCTTGTATATTCGCGTTAAACTTATATTATAAACTTTTGATTTTGCCCATACGGGCATGGTACAATAGTAAAGTGGGAGGGTTCTCTACGGGGGCATTGGAGGTTCCAATCCCCGCGGAAGCTGAAAGGCAGATGTCATGTGGTGGCAAAGTTATGTGCTCTTTGTCTCCCTTCCGAGAATCATGTCCGCACATCGTAAAAAGATGTCCACAAGAAGGAAACCCAATTCCTGAATGTCCGTCCCAATTGTATATAAGCTATGACCGTATCTGAATTTACCCGAGTGGCGAACTAGGGAGAAGGTCGCCACTTCTCCGAATTCGGGCGTAGCTCGGACACCTGAGTCACCAAAAAAAGGGGTGTATGTGTGTGTGTGTGTGTCTATATCTATATCTAT
>CAIGRB010126564.1:0-11264 GCA_903798255.1 Fraxinus quadrangulata | reverse complement strand
ATACTATTAGTAACATAAAATCATTTTTTTTATGTTCATAATTTGATACAAAAGATTTTAGTAATACCGAAAATAACTTAGAAATAGATGATGTGTGCATTTTGTATACTTATCCGGATCATAATATTAAGTTGTTATGTCGTCAAAGTAATGAATTCTACTTAACTTGGGTTAATTTTCATTTGTTTCGGTGTTAGACCTATTTCAAAGCAATTGGAAAAGAAAGAAGGATCAATTGGCAATTGGATGGAAGGTTTGGGGATTAAATTCCACACTTTGAAAATTGAATGGCTTAAATTGAATTGACAAAGACATGGGATGCACAATTGATGAACTCAAGGGACTAAATTGAATTAATTATGAAGAATGAGGCCTTGAAGACAAGCACCACATTATATGGGCCTTTGAACATGGTAATTGAATTGGTATCAAATTCTAATTAAAATGGAATTCAAGAAATCTGGTGGAAAGAAAATTGGATCTGGAGACCTTTGACAATTGGACGTCTAATGGAACAAAAATTGGCAATTGATTGGAATAAAAGGGAGAAGTACATGCACGACAATTGAGGGGCAGAAAAATAGGAAAACCCCATTTGTACAAATAATGCATCACAAAGTGTTTCAGATGTTGCGTTGGCAGCTTTTGATTGGATCAACTTGTTTGTATTTTTTGCCATTAACAAATGAAAAATTGTCCATTGTATACCTATAAAAATTCTGTAAACTAAATTTTGTACACATAGCATTGTCCAGAAAAGTATATACATACACAGAGGGGGCAGCCAAGAATTTGGGAATAAAAGACGGACACACGGCAAGCAATAAACGATTATTCCAATTTTTAGTACAATAATTGTGGAAGAATTTGGAAATTAATCACGTCCCGTAAATTTCTCGATGATGTCATTTAAACTTTTTTTGTTTAATTCCGACATTTATGAGTAGCTAAACGATTTTAGTGTTAGGATTACGATAAAACTTGTATCATAAACTTTTGATTTTTGAATCTTACTTATTTTTTACATTCAAAGCACATTTTCAATTCTTGAATGATTGACATGGATTTAAATTTCTCTACAATTATATGCGCAATAGTTGTATGAGTATTGTGGCTTCTTTTTTTTACCTTCGAAAAATTGAAAATAAGTTAGACATAATGTTAATTGTCATAGAATATAATATGAGATATAAATATATTGTTATACTTTACATGATTTTAAGTATTCATAAATCTTTAATGCATGCTTGTTTGCTCGCATTCGTCATAGAAATATGGTCAAGACTCATGTAAGGATATGTTTAATTATACTTGAGAGAGATTGTTAAACAAATTAGAAATATTGATTTTCATAATTGAATCATATTGTCAAATTCATAAAGTTTGGGGTTAAAGTGATTGATATAAGAGGATTCGGGATCCTTGTACACTTTTCATCAACATATTTTCAACAAAATTGCATTCATTACAACTTCGCATCGATTTCGTTAAGTTAGGTCTCGCATCTTAAGTATAATAGTTAGTGACAATCTAGTTATAGAAAAACCACAAGTTTTCATTAAATTGGCTAAGGCTAAGTTAATTCAAACTTTAATTAGTACAATTTTTGTGGGTACAATATATGGACTCAAAATTCATTTTACTAGTTAATGAATCGTGCAATTGTTGTAATTCAAATCGAAAAGATTTCGCAACAAATTTTTGATATCGTTGTTGGGATTGTTACTTTAGCTTTGGATTAAAGGTATGTTGAATGAATTGAGTTTCCTTTAAAATCCCAATGGAAATTGCAAATCAGTTATACAATTGCGTAAGAATCGTGTCTTTCATGACACGAGAAAACATATTGAGGTGCAATTTGATTTTATAAAAGGGATTGTATCCAAAGGTTATCCACCTTGATAAAATTCATAAGACATGGGGGTTAAACAATACTTGTATGTTTGATTGCAAGATGCACTAAACTTACATGGAAAGAAAATAAGTTATAAACAATTGAATTATCTCGAATTTAGCATCGAAATTGTTAATTAAGAGCTTGTTTGGGAGGAATTTTAATTGGATTAAAATTGAAAAATTAGTCATTATTGTTGACTTTTATTAGACAAGTGGGACCCAATAACGACTATATTTTCAATTAAAATTCCTTTCAAACAAGCCCTAAATATGTTTGATTGACTTAATTTTCAAATTAGAAAATGTTGTATTTTCCATAAAGTTTAGTTTATAAAATATAAGGAAAACATGGTCACATGATCTATTTTTGAAAAATATATTGACGAAAAAAATATCAAACAAATACCTCAAAAGTAGAAACTTAGGTTTTTCCATAAAGTTTAGTTTTTAAAAAATAAGGAAAACATGGTCACATGATCAATTTTTGAAAAATATTTTCACGAAAAAAATATCAAACAAATACCTCAAAAGTAGAAACTTAGGTGAAAAATGGACATTTACCATAAAAAATAAAGTCAATCAAACACAAACTACATGTAAACAAGTTTTAAGTCTTTCTTGAGCTTACTTACATTAATACTGGTTGAGTTCTTTGTTTTAAGCAAATTTGAATTTCTGCTTTTATTTTTTCCTTATTACTAACTTTTCTTTTTCGGTTTGCCATGTAGGCTATGACATAAATTGGAATGAAAGTTTATTGCACTAAAGTAAGCAATTGGCATATGGTTCAAGCGGAGATTCTTGACAAAGTGACCCATATCATGAAAGCCCAAGCCCCATTGTGGCATTGTGTGTTGGTAAAAGTGCAAATTACATGAAACCAGAATTTTTAAATTATAATATCAAAAATCAAATTTAAAGTTTGATTATGCAAAAATTAGATGATTATGTAATATTAATAATAACAATTATATATATATACCTGACTACCTCCATCCACCCCCACCAAATTTCATATCAAACCCTAATTACTTTCCCCCCTCCTTTTTCTCTCTATATCTCTCATTTCTTTCTCTATCTTTATACCCACCCTGTTACATACGCCCCCATCTCTATCATAGTCGAACCATCACCAATCGAGAAGCACGCCACGCTCTCCACCACAAGCAGCACCACTATAGCTCCCTCTGTTCGACGTCATGCATAAAGAAGCCACCGTCAATTTCCTCTCTCCCTTCATTGCGATTATTGTGTATAGTAGCGAGGTGCTCACTGCTATAGATTGAGGTCCTTTCCTCCATTTTTTTCTCTAGTCATAGGTGGTCCGGGTTGCAGGTAGTACGGATCGGGATATGGGACGTCCTCGATGGGGGCTCTGCAGATCGAAATCGGAGTTGAGAAATGATGGTAGTGGTTGTTGCATATCGGAGCCGAATAAGAGAAGGGATGGTTGTGGTTTGGCATGGTTATGGCGATCTGTCAAAGAAAAGAAAGGGTGGTTGTGGTTTGAGATGGTTGTGGTTAGGTTGTTGGTTGGGTGGCTGCAGCGATGGTGATAGAGTGGGACAAACGGTGTTTATGATTAATTATTTTGATTTGTCGAGGTGGTGGTGGAATGACGTGAAGATGTAGTGTTTTTTTGTGATGTGTTGATTTATTTGAGGTAGTTGTGTTCTTGTCGGAGGTGGTGGTGGTGGTTAGCGAACGTGGCGATGGTGCTACTGGAAGGAGTGGTGCGGTAGTTGTCACAAGTGTTGATTGTGGTTACAAATTATTTTGTTGATTGTAAACATTAAATTGGTTAATTTGTAATCAACAAACAATATGTGACCAATGAAAAAGATAAATTATGACCAAAAAACAATGTGTGACTTAAAATTTTTTAAATTTGTGACCGATAATTTGACAATTTTTTTAAATTTGTGATCAATATTTGTGATTTGTGACCGATAAATAAATTGTGACGTATAAATTTTTTGTTTGTGATCAATGAATAAATTGTGACAATAAAATTTCTAAATTGTAATCATAAAATAATTTATGATGTATAAATTTTTTGATTTGTGACCGAAATATAATATGTGACTAATTTTTCCATAAAGTTTAGTTTTTAAGAAATAAGGAAAACATGGTCACATGATCAATTTTTGAAAAATATTTTCACGAAAAAAATATCAAACAAATACCTCAAAAGTAGAAACTTAGGTAAAAAATGGACATTTATCATGAAAAATAAAGTCAATCAAACACACACTACATGTAAACAAGTTTTAAGTCTTTCTTGAGCTGACTTACATTAATACTGGTTGAGTTCTTTGTTTTAAGCAAATTTGAATTTCTGCTTTTATTTTTTGCTTATTACTAACTTTTCTTTTTCGGTTTGCCATGTAGGCTATGACATAAATTGGAATGAAAGTTTATTGCAATAAAGTAAGTAATTGGCATATGGTTCAGGCGGAGACTCTTGACAAAGTGACCCATATCATGAAAGCCCAAGCCCCGTTGTGTGTTTGTGAAAGTGGAAATTATATGAAACCAGAATTTTTAAGTTATCATATCAAAAATCAGATTTAAAGTTTAATTATACAAAAATTAGATGATAATTTAATATTACTAATAAAATTTTTATATATATATACACCTGGCTACCTCCATCCACCCCCACCAAATTTCATATTAAACCCTAATTATTTTCCCCTCTCTTTTTTCTCTGTATATCTCTCATTTCTTTCTCTATCTTTATACCCACCCTGTTACATACGCCCCCATCTCTATCATAGTCGAACCATCACCAATCGAGAAGCACGCCACGCTCTTCACCACAAGCAGCACCACTATAGCTCCCTCTGTTCGACGTCATGCATAAAGAAGTCACCGCCGATTTCCTCTCTCCCTTCGTTGCGATTATTGTGTGTAGTAGCGAGGTGCTCACTGCTATAGATTGAGGTCCTTTCCTCCATTTTTCTCTCTAGTCATAGGTGGTCCAGGTTGCAGGTAGTGCGGATCGGGATATGGGACGTCCTCGATGGGGGCTCTGCAGATCGAAATTGGAGTTGAGAAATGACGGTAGTGGTTGTTGCATATCGGAGCCGAATAAGAGAAGGGATAGTTGTGGTTTGGCATGGTTATGGCGATCTGTCAAAGAAACGAAAGGGTGGTTGTAGTTTGAGATGGTTGTGGTTAGGTTGTTGGTTGGGTGGCGACAGCGATGGTGACGGAGTAGGACAAACAATGTTTGTGATTAATTATTTTTATTTGTCGAGGTGGTGGTGGAATTACGTGAAGATGTGGTAGTGTTTTTCTGTGATGTGTTGATTTATTTGAGGTAGTTGTATTGTTATCGGGAGGTGGTGGTGGTGGTTCTAATAGCGAATGTGGCGGTGGTGCTACTAAAGGGAGTGGTGCGATAGTTGTCACAAATGTTGATTGTGGTCACAAATTATTTTGTTAATTGTAAACATTAAATTGGTTAATCTGTTACCAATAAACAATATGTGACCAATAAAAAAGATAAATTGTGACCAAAAAATAATGTGTGACTTAAATTTTTTTAAATTTGTGACTGATAATTTGACAATTTTTTTAAATTTGTGATCGATATTTGTGATTTCTGACCGATAAATAAATTGTGACGTATAAATTTTTTATTTGTTATCGATGAATAAATTGTGACAATAAAATTTCTAAATTGTAATCATAAAATAATCTATAATGTATAAAATTTTTGATTTGTAACCGAAATATAATATGTGACTAATTAAATCATTAATTTGTGATCTTAATATATTTAACTAATTAAATATATAATTAATTAATGAATTAAGTCATAAATAAATTTTAATTAGTATCTAATTTTTGAAATTTGAAACATTTGTTCTTAGATTTGAAATGGGTAATAATACTTAACATATTATTTATGAATTTCCCCTTTGTAAAATGTGTGTGTTGTTGGTCCTTAGCACAATTCTAGTAGTTGATATTGCTTTTTGTTAGGTCTATTATAATTGGCGATTCTTTAGATAAAATTAAAGATATAAATGAGTTCTAAAAATCAAAGAGACAATAAAGAGGTTGTATAGGTCAATTAAGAGTTTTATGGTTCGAATATGGATGAAGGAAAAAAAGTTGCTACATTAATGCTAGCTCAACTTCAAGACAATGCTCGAGCATCCAAAGCAATAACATTTTTTGGTAGCTTGGCGCTAGAAATTTCGCTCGAGCATCACCCGATGCTAGCCTGGAGCTAGGTTTTTAGCTCAAGCGCTCACTACTTCCTGAAAAATCAGAGTTCGCATTTAAACAGTTTTTGTGTCCTAAACCCCCCAAAAACCTTCTAGTATATATACTCTCAAGTCATATTTCGTCCAGTCAATCATTATATTCTTCCTAGAATTCATTTGTTGGATATTCTACATCAATTCCTTACATTGAGATCCTTCAACCACACATTGAAAACATCAAAATCCAAATTCTCAAAACATCAAACCACCCACTTCCTAAATATTTGTTAGAGTGCTAAAAATTCAGGAAGGTGATCGAAGTTCAAGTTGGAGGAGAACGAGAGAGTTCTCGATGATCCACATGACATAAACGATTTTAGATGTCCGGAGGAGCACATCGTCCAATGAGTACCTTGGTGATTACAGTTAGGAGGTCAGAGAGTACTAGGAGTTAGTCGAGTCTGGATCGTACCGTAAGTCAATTCTTTTATAGTTGATTTTATTGGCAGTGTGCTCGGAGTTTTTTTTTATCACGGAAGGGTTTTTCTCCGTGATCAATTTTTTTTGTTTTATTTATTTTCTACAAATTAAAACGTGGTAATTCAACATCTAGGTTAGATTTGCATGTAAATTCATTTGGATTAAATATTTTATAGTTACTTGTGGCTTTAAATATTGGTAAATTTAAATTTCGCATAAAACACATATTCATCCCCTATATGTTAGTTGGATCGAGCTTCGATATTACACCTTTTTTCATGCTCTTGTGCGTAACGAGGGTAAATCTTTGAATTTGGGCGCGTACATGATAACATCGACAATACTCGATTATTTAATAATATTAAAAGCAGAGAACTCGATATGTTTATTGGTGTGGGCCAAGATTAAAAAACTTCCTCTCCTGACAGTGGAACATGAGATCTGACAATGAAGAAGTTCTCATAGATATATCCAGCAAGCCCACCTCCAATGAGTGGTCCAACCCAGTAAACCCAGTGGTCGGTCCAATCACCACTGACCAAAGCAGGCCCGAATGATCTTGCAGGGTTCATTGAAGCCCCTGAGAATGGCCCACCAGCCATGACGTTGGCCCCAACAACAAGCCCAGTAAGAAGTGGGCCCATCCCTTCGAGGAACCCCTTCTTGGGGTCCACAATTGTTGTATAAACAGTGAATAACAATGAAAATGTCAATACAATTTCCATTATAACCCCTTGGATGAAGTCCACCCCAGTTGCAAGTGTATGTACTGGTATAGTCTGCAAGAATCAAGAAATCACAAGATTCCATGTTAGAATATAATGGTTTTAAGTTTTTTCGAGAAAGTTGCTTACCATGAATAAAGAGTCGTGACCATCCACATGATAGCTAGCTAAGAAACAACAAGAAATCATCGAAAACCAGCTCTCTATGTCACTTTATTTACTAGACTAAGCCGAAGTGAATGAAACTATATTTTGCTAAGTCGTTTTTCGGCAATATTTTCTAAGGATTATGCATTTTTTAGGACAAAACTGAGTGCATTTGTAAAAGCAAAGATGTACTAACCAATCCACCAGTGAGATACTTGAGCAGCGCACAAGCTGCTGTAGAAGCCAATAACTGATCAATCCAGTAGAGGATTGATCTGAAGACGGTGATATGGCCGCCGGCTAATAGGCCGAGGGTGACAGCAGGGTTTATGTGGCCACCGGAAATGCGAAAACCGGCTGAAATCATCACCGCCACCACCAACGCATGTGCCATAGCCACAAAAAATAGTCCCACCAACGGATCCCCATTCAGCTTATCTGTTAAAAAGCTATGTCAAAGGCATGTAGTTGAAAATAGAATTCAAATGAGGAATCTCAACTCGTTACCGGTAGCCATGGCAGCGCCGACCCCGGCGAACACGAAAAGAAACGTGCAAATGAATTCCACAATAAGGGCCTGGATGCAGTCCAATTGAAAGGCCTCTCGAGTAGTTCCCAAGGCAATCTTAGCCATGATTGCTCCGGCGCCGGTGTATATATGACTGGTTTGGAAGAATTTAAATTACGCCTAGCGGAGCTGTGCAATTTCTTAGCCGCTGATAGGCTACTATATATATAAGAAAGATTCCATCATATTCAGAGCTTTGGGGTGGCATTCATGTCCAAGCATTATTGTGATTGTGTAATGACAAAACTGCCCATTTGACTTATTTTGTGATTTTAAGGTTCCCGTTCTGAACAAGTAATAACATTAGCTCAATTTTATCACATTCATGATCAAGTCCAAGTATAGCTAAAAAATTAATTTTAATTACATGTTTCATGAAATTAATATTTTTTTATCATCATTTTAACTTTAACTACACGTTCCATCAATAGACTTGTACTCCCATCTTGGGAAAAATTAGGTTAGGCATTGTATTTAACTTTTTGACCTGACAAAGCTTGCCTCTTTTAATTTTCTTAATTTTTCATGTTTCGAAAAATACTAATTAATATAATTATCATAATTATTGAAATTACAAAACTCTCTCTCTCTCTCTCTCTCTCTCTCTCTCTCCTTTAGTCCATGTCAAGAAAAAACTAATAATGGAAAACATTTCATCAAATACTGAAAACGGATGCCTAAATGGAAAACCTCTCATCAAACCCTCAAATTTGATTAGAGGTCACAATCCTAGTCTAAATTGTTCTTTGAAATGATTAACCATGTCGCATTCTTCAAGAGTAACAACTAATTGTGAATATGAAATTTAGTATACGAAACATGAAAATTTACTCTAGAATCATAGTCCTAAATTTCGCACCGGGTCACAATAATGCAACTACGGTGTCACAACAATGCAACTACGGTTCGCAACATCACACCATAAACCATCTAATTTCTTTGTCTCAAGAACATCACGTCATTACGATTGGTGGCACCTTTATATTGTATGCAACATGTTTACAAATTCTTACAGGTCACACAAAATAAACTAGGCCACAACGAAACCAACTCTTCTAAACACAAGAACTTCACAAGAGTTCAAATAAATTTAAGAATTCAGCCCACATACAATCAATTAAATATGCACAATCACATAAAAAAAATCACTCATTTCAATGTACAGCGTGAATGAAACTCACTCACATTAGAAGTCGCATGCATAATATACCTCATTGAAGTTTATCGTACACAAAATTGTTGGGTCCAATGAATGTCACCTCTATAGAATTCGACATCGTACTTTTCACGAGTTGGGCCACTATGGATGGTTCGATTACATTACATTTCTAGTATTATTTTGTTAAATTAATGTTATAATAGTAGTAAACAAAGAAGTGAAATGATATTCGATTGAATCGTATCAAATATTTAGAATTATTAGCACCAATTTTGTGGGGGTAATTGAGTCAATCTTTTTGAAGCATGCTAACAAAATTTTTGGATAAAAGCCGTCATTAAGGACAAGATTTAGCAACTAATGATAAGGTTGTGACTGAAAAACTTGAGAACATAAACGTGGCAATCAATAAAAGTTAGGTACATTTGATGCATTTATAAAATAATTTGGTGTGAATATAACCAACTTAAACTATTTTACATATTAACTGCGAGAAAAGACATTAATAACCCACGTTATAAGGATATGTAAGTAGAAAGATTGTCCATGACAAGAATGGCTTGATCCAAGTCCTAGGTCCAACATTAATAGCATTTGTAATCATGTTAGACCTCCTCTTATTTTAACAAGTCGACATAGATCATTTCAGCACAATATGTCTTAACTACAATTTTCAATATTTCGAACCATTCCTTCTAGTTCTCGATATTAGTGACATTTCACTATTCTGCGTTAATTCAAAATATAACGCTCAATATTGCAAATGGTATACGTGTAAAACTCAAAATATAAATTACATTCTCTTAAAATCAATATTCAATGACAACTCGCATTGAATTATTGATAAATAACACATCTTTTTCATTTAGTTTATGATGTCCACACAACATTCCAACAAGTGTGTTTACATTTTGGTAAAGAATATTCGTTTCTAATTTATTTAAAGTACAATAATGAAGTCGCTTTAGAATATAAAATTTGTGTATAAAAGTAATTATTTTTTATGAAGTTGGATTACTTATAAAGACATGGGAATCGACGAGGATGTAAAGCAAAAGGTTAGAGAAAAGGTAGAGGTAAAAAGGTATTGAATTAAAGACATAAAGGTGGAAACTTCGTGGAATATAGTAAAATTGAAAACGTTAAAATGGAAATATAATTAATGTATAACATATATAAAAAATTAAGAATATATATTAGTATTAGGGATAAACTACACATCGAATAATCATAAAAATAAAAAATAATAATAACATTTAAGAGGGGGGCTACTTTCAATAACAAGATTAATCTTTTGAAATGGAACTTCGAGTCTTGTTACGGTATTAAAGTACATTAATATCAAATGAACAATTATACTCGACTAAGACTAAAAAAAGAGCATTCGAGATTTTAAGGTTAATCTGTTCAAATAAGTCACCATTTTATGGGGCATATTAACAAATAAATTCCACATCAAATAAACATAAAATAAATTAACTAACATATAAAAGTTTGGATTACTTCCTTAACAAAGTTAACATTTTGGTATAAAACATTAAGTTTTAATATAATATCAGAACTCATTAAGTTCAAACGAGCAACTCTACTCGATTAAGACTCTAAACAAGCACATATAATTTCAATATTGATTTGTCCAAATAAGTCACCATCTTTCGATGAAATGTTAAGGGATAAATCATGTATCGAATGATCTTAAAATAAATAATCGACATACAAGGGGTTTGGGCTACTTCATTTGACAAAGTTAATCTTTTAATATTTAACCACGAGTCCTAATACTTAGGTGGTCCTGACTTATATAGATATAAATAAATAGTTAATGAAAGTAGTATCTTATCATCTTAACATAGCACGCTGAAAGAGAAGTTTTGGACTAAACAATCAAGTATTAGATTGCTTGTTAGAAATTTAATCATGTTGACGTTACTTTCAAAAAAAAGTAAAAAATAATCACATTAAGCCCCTGATTAGGATCCATTATAACGAGTTTTTGAAGATAGTGTATTTTGGAATAGTAATTCTTTTTTCTTTTTTTTTTTTTGAAAAATGTGTAGTTCAAAAAAGAA
>CAIGRB010126556.1:94490-147054 GCA_903798255.1 Fraxinus quadrangulata | reverse complement strand
GCTCTTCGGCATTGGAGGCTTTGCCCATGTACTCTCGATTTTTCTTCTGAAGCATTTTAAACAGGGCCTCCGCCGCCATGGCCATGCCGAAGCTCCTGGATGCTTCGGCCACCATCGTGGTGATGACGTCCACCGCGTCGCTAGTCTCCACAAAATTCTGCCACTTTTCGGTCCAGAATATGTGGAACATCGCTGTTGCGGTTTGGACTTCGGCGATAATAGAGCAAGGGCCTCGGGTTTTAGCTCAGTAGACCATTTAGCAAGGGCTGGCTTACCCTGGGATTGCTCCGAAGTTCTAGAGTCGGCGGAGGTCCTGGTCTTTTTGGGAGGCTCTTGCTTCAGGAGCTCTATGGCAGCTGGACGCTTCGGTCCCCCAAATGCTGCAGTGATGGAGGCTGCGAGCAATGTTTCCCCAGCAGGCACCTCAGAATGAGGAGGGGAAACATCATTAGAGCTGCCCACCCCAGTAGTAGAGACCCGAAAATTTCTTCTTGGGCTCCTCCACAATTATCATTTTTCCCTTATCTGCCAAGGGAGGGCGCTTTTCTTCTTAAGGGGCAGCCTCCTTACTGACCCTTTCAATTTTGTCCCTCACCTGCTTCCCCCCAGCAGATGAAGGCTACAGGCCTTTACGGCCAGCAGTTGAAGTGGCAGCCAGAATTGTGGCCATGTCTGGCGTCGGAGGCTTCCGCTTGTCAAAATCCCCTGATAANCGGTGGCTTTTCTTGTCGAACATGAATAAGAAGGGGGAAAACATGGAATAAAAAAGGTAGCATGATCCAAATTATACCTCTCCGGGCCATTAAGCCAAAGTCTTCGTAAAAAAGCTGGGACACCACGAGGCGCTCATACTCCCTGGATGAATATGGTCGACGGTAAACCTCCGACAAGATATTCCAGTCGCTCTTATCAAGGTCGAAGCGTTCCACAGACCTGCAAAAGGGTCAATGTCAGCCAATGATAATTACGTAGAAGAATAATAAGTAGAACTCAAATGACGACTCGCTGGGATCGGAATAGGAGGTCGGAACTTTGACATAGGGGACGATGTCGCCCTCGCACTCCTGCCACCTTCCCCGAACTCAGAACCAGGTCTCCTTCCATCCCTTGATGGAGGTAGGAAGACCCAATACAAAAGGGAAATGTACCCCCCACGAGCACAAGGAATACCACCCTTTGGAGCCCCCCTTGCTTAAAGACATAGGTTGGAAAAGGGTTTGGAAGACATGAAGAGGCATATCCTCGCCCAGGGAAACCTCTTTCTAGAGAATATATGACCCCACTAGTTGGGCCCAAGCGTTTGGAGAAATTTGGGTAGGGGCCAAGCAGTATAACCTAAGAATGGCTCCGAAGAAAGGATGCTGAGGCAGGCGAAGCCAGGCCTTCAGGAGGTATTCACTGATGGCGACACAAACCCTCCTCGGATAATAGGGTCGTTCGTTTGGATAGGGGGATAGAAGCTCTATGTCATATGGTATCCTACATTTTTTCCTGAGGCTAGCAAGGTGGGTCGGATCGGCACTTGAAGGGACTTTAGACGCTCCCCAAGATATGCTGTCGTCATCCCCATCGCTACCTCCAGAGGTGGAAGCACCTTGTCCAGCCTCAACAGCCCGGACGAGGTCGGTCGTGTTGGTAACTGAAAAGCCCATTTTGCTTGCCAACTCACTAATATCTACTTCTCCCCAGCAGGCTTCGAAGAATCCATAACACAGAACTTTGTAGAAATTAAAAAAAAAGGGAGGACAGGGTACAATACTTACGATCTTCCCAAGCCAAGTGAAGAAAGTAAGGCTACAGTCTCTGAAAGTTTGAAAGGAAAAGAAGCAAAGGATTCGTGCTAAAAGTGAGAAGTAATGATTCTCAAAAGCATACGCCTTTTTATAGGCAAGTAGGTTGACCCCGGCCGTCAGATCTTAATTCCTACCATCCGGTCATTCATTCCGCGGCTTCAATTTGAACCGTCCATGGCTTCGGCGCTTCGACTTCAACGGCCCAGATACACGAGTAGCACTCCTTTCAGGAGTATCAATATTGTGACATGAATCGTAAGCGCTCATGTGCTTCTGAATATCACAAACGGACAGACGTAACATCCATCATTATTCATTGAATGCGGCAACTACTGCATGTTGTAGGAGTTGTACCGAAATAATTGCTCTCTTGGGAACTGGAGGCAGCATCAAATCATTGTGGCGCTATAATTTAAAGTGCCCAATCTTTTCCCAAGAATCATGAATTCTTCGTAAACATCAATTTTGAGGTTGTTTGCCAGCACTAGGCCTTTTAGACTTCCGCGGCAATGACGACCTCCTGTGTAAATAGGAGGGGGTTCTGCCATGAGGAACCTCCTCGGACGCATCTTGGACTTCCAGGGAAGACCACTTCGAACAAGCTTCGTCGAACAACCTCGGTAAAAAAATCGAACGATCATTCCTTTAAGGGACCATACGCTATCTGAAGTCCATGCATTATATAAATAATCATGCATAGAGTTGGGGGACTATTGTTCCACCCCCCAAATTCCGAGGCCCTGCTAACACTGCGACGTTGGCAGATGTGTAAGCAATCAGCCCACGTGGACCAATCGACCAGGGAGGTCAAGCAGAAGAGTTGACGAGGTCCTTCTGATTAATCCGGCCGAAGTTCTCAAGTTCTGAGGCAAAAGCTCCTCCCAATTGCATGAGGACCTCGAACCGAAATAGACCTTGTTCCACTACGGGGCCGACGTTGTTCTCCATAATAGATTTAGAGATCTTTCGGACTTGATTGATTTAACACTTGCATTAAAGCTTGTCAGTATGAGAGCCCACTGTTTTAGGCCGCTGACCCCATATCCATGTATTAAATGTATGAGTAGACGGCGACGTGAAGNAACGGCTACCACGTCTGCCAATATAGTATAAGTATGTTCATATTGTAGTTGAAATGGGGTTGAAGATTGGAAAAAAAGAAAAGAAAAACGCTATTAGCCATTGAATTTAATATACAAACACATACATATCTCCCGTCTATCTCTCGACATATTTTAATATGGAAATTGCTTATAGTATTTTAGATTCATATTTCAACGATTGTTGTTAGCACAATTATCTCCAGTTCCATTTGCCGGAGTCTGAACGTCTCTCGTCTCTCGCCAAAAAAGTGCCTATCGCGTTCAATTCCAACAGATTATCGTCGTCGTTCCGGTAAAAGCGTGTCGGATTCGCGCTTGACGTGGTAAGAGTAGGCCCGGCATCTGTTGAGCCATTTTTTGGAGATAACAATATTTTTAAATTGGGCTACGTTAATTTGTAAAAGTTACGAATGAATATGTCATTAGTTGTATTTATATAGTATTGCTGTAAATGTTAAAAAAATTTAATTTGGTACGGAATCGAATCGAATCTGAACGGTTCCATAATTATATTTGGACCCGACGATTTCATTTATTAAATATCCGAAAATTTTGGATCGATTCAATTTTGAAGAGAATCGAAATCGATTCATGTCCAGCCCTACATAGACATAAATCATGAACAATATTAATTTGAAGTGATTTGATATTTTTTTCCCTCCAACTTCAAATTAGGTGAAAGTCATGTACGATTTTAAAATTCATATTGATGATTTCCATTCAGTAAAAAAAAAAAATTAGATTTTCAGATTTAAATGTTGAAAACCCGTAACAACGACACGTAAAAAGTTGAGGAGTTCATTCCTAACTTCGGAGAAATCAATTGATCATAGAAAAAAACAAATATTTAAATTAGTAACTGTCATGTACATCCATACTCTCTTCTTCATATTCCGTCCCAGTTTCGTTGGGATTAAAATGAAAATTTTAGTATATTTTTATAAAAGGTTGATGAATTCTCCAATTGAAAAGTCGTGGATTATATAAAATATGTAGTTAAAATTAATTGCTGACTTTAACTTAAATTAAAATCTAGATTTTAATTTCCACCAAATATGACATCTATATTTTCGAATATCAAACTATAACAACAGATAAACGACAAACTCCACATCAATAATCTTCACGAAAAATGGCGTAACAAAATGCTCGAGATCGAGGTCGGGAGAATGCATGGGGGGCCTATTAATTGACATGAAGAAAGTGTCATGTAGCTAAAATGACATGGCCCTAGAGATTACGAAGCATCAATATGAAAATAACCTTCATTTGGACACACCTTGTATAAGTGACAGTGAACAAGATAATATTTAGCCTTATGTCTCCATCTCTGCCTCCCGCCCTAACATGTACAGGTGTGACTATTAATATGTATACGTAGCCCATCTCTTCATCGTATAATATTATTAACTTATATTATCAAATATTCATTTTTCAGAGTACAAATACAGACAATAAGATCATAATTTTGTCTGCTCTATGACTATGAGTGTACTGCAAAGGGCATGTTCTTGATCCGAGGATATTTATACATTTAATTTATTTAATTTTTGAATTAAACGCGCTTTTTTATATTTTTGAGTCGAATCTTTATATGGAAAAATTAGTATTGGGCTCTTTAATCTTTCAATAAGTTTGTTGATGGCTTGAAGTGGTTTCGGGTCTTATCACTTATTTAAATATATGAATCTGTATTCTCACATGATGAAAATCGTCAATATGAATGTTAAAAGCTACGTGACTTTAAACTGGAGGACAAAACCGTTAAATATTAACACGAGGACCCAAATTCACTAATTAAACATCATTTTGACGTGCAATTTTAACGTCAACATTAATAGCTTCCATATCGCAAAAATTTATTTTTACAGAATTAAATAGATTAGGAACTAGAAATTTCAATTATAAAATAATAATTCAAAACTATATCAATTAAAAGTTTATGTAGTCCATCTCCTGCTTGTAAAATATTATTATTATTTATAAATTACCAAATTCGTTTTACAATATGTACAAATAGTGATAACAAGAATATAATTTTGTCTGCTGTTTGAGTCCCTACTAATGGTATGTTCTTGAATCTTAATCCGATGATGTATTGCAAAGAAGATTTGGTTAGAAAATGAAAAAAATCCCAAGTTCTTGTAGACATGAGAAGATTTTGAGTTCGAAAGAGTATCACACTACTTTACCTAAGCAATTTACTTCTCAGGATGGAACCTAGTCCTAAGAGTCATCTGAATGGAGATGGGGTGAAAATCAAAGCAAAAACACTAATGCAATAGACTCTATATCGTCTAGAATCAAACTAAGGAGTCCATTTCAAACTCAACCCATAAGATCCACCTCGTTTCAAGTTGCAATAACATGTTTGTTATCAAGATATTGCACCCTCGACAAATTAAAACCTATTTGATCCATATTATCTAAAATTCCATTTCAATCGCACATTTCAAGTAATTTAGAACTTTTAAATCATTTATTTTATCAATTTGTATCAAAATTTACTAAAAATATAATTTTTTTTTACCTAAACCAAAATTGGCTAAATTGCCATAATAAGTCAGGATTTACTAATTTTTACAGCGGTAAAAATTCAACTCAAAAGTCAAAATAGATATTTTCTACACGACGAGTTATTCGTGCTGCACAAAAACCAAAATTTTCACACCTAGTAGCTACGATGCCTTTATAAAGCAGCACTTGAGTTTTTGTTTTTTGTCTGTTGTACTCATTTTGTTACTATAATTTTGAATTTTAGTCTGTCCCACATTTCATAAAAATTTAACTCAAAAAAAATTAATAAAAATTTAGATCAAAGTGAATAACACATTTCATAAGATTTAATTTTTTTTAATCAAATTTTTGACCGCATATTATCTTAACTTTCATCAAAATTTGTTAAAAACATGATTTTTAACTAAATCAAACAAGTACTTAATATTATTTATGTTTTACAATTTTTTTAAAAATAAATTTCGCCACTAATACATCACTAAATCCATTAGGGATACAAAACAATGCATTGGCGAGCTCACGGATGAGTTATTCAAACTTTCATACAGAGGTTATTATTTCCATATTTAGTTGATATATGATTTGTCCTTTTATATCGTATCAATCTTAGAATTCGATTGCTTATTTGAACGTTAGACAAATTGAATTACTCGTTTGAATTTAATGATCTCTGACACCATATTGTAATTTGAGATTTCATTTTAAAATTTCAAACTTATTAAAAGCAGATGTCCAAACTTTTATATTTTGACTATTATAGCTGAAATTTACTCTTTTATATTTACATGTTTTATTTATAATGGCCATGTGATTTATTCCTTAACAATTACTAATATATCATAACATCTTAAATGTTCCTATGAGGAATTCAACAAAGACCACAAAAGAAATACATTTGACATTAGTAGAGATGTAAACGAGTTGGATCTAGCAGGCTCGAGAGCTGAAGATTATGACTTGGGTGCGGCTAGATCAAAAAATGGCTCGAACTTTTTTGGTCCGAGTCGAACTAAAACTCGATCCAAGAATTGAAGCTTGGCTCGAGCTTTAGGCTCGCGCCTTACCTAGTCAAGCCGAACCGACTCGATTTTTTTTTCTTTTTTAATTAATATAGGTCGTAGGCAGCGGCCCAAAAGCTACCTAAAGCAGGCGGACAAGCAGTTAGATCTATGACTCGAGCCCCGCAATTTGAAAAAGAGGCTCGCCCCGAGCCTTGGCTCGGTTCCATCAAGCCGCCAGTCGAAACGGCTAGGGCTTTTTACGAGCTGAGCTGTGGGCTGCTCAAGTCGATGAGCCGTATTGATATTCCTAGATATTAATGACAGAATTAGCAAAGAAAGGAATGAATTAAATCAAACAATGTTAATTACGGAACTCAACATAGAATTTTTTGTTTTGTTTTTTTCTGTTTTTTGTTCCAAATGAATACCTGAACTATTTTTGTTTCATTCAATTCACAAGGGAAAATCCTCAATGATGAAAGTAGCCAGGGAAAATCCTTAGCTAAAATTCCTAATTTCTTTAAATTTACTGCTTAACATTTTGACTAACAATGATGGTATTTAAGTTTTTCTATATATATAAAGATTGATGAACACTGTCAACTAAGAGGCAAAAGCAGGTGACACGGACACGCTGATACGTAATTTTTCAAAGTATGACACATATACGTTGATGACGCGTCAATTTTAATCTTTATGATTGTAACAATAAGAAAAATGTTGTTATATTAAAATACGTTTGAATTAAACTATATATTACTATTGCTGTTGTATAGTATCCGAGGAGTATCGGAATCATAAACGGACATGTAACTCTAGTAATATTAATGTCCGTGCTTCATATGTGATGACTACTCACACTTAGAAATCCATGAATCCTATGTCATAATAAATCATAGGAGCTCTTGTAGCATACAACCATTATATATGATCTATGAATCCATACACATTATTGTAGAACTAGTGACGAATAAATCAATTGCCAAGCGAATTTTACACTAACAATATGCATCGTTTAATTTTTTAAGCAGTGAATTTCAATGTTCGAAATCTAACCTTATTGTAGTCCTAAATAAAAGTCTTTGTCCCATTAAAAATCATTGTTCCCTTGAAAGATCTAGTCTCCTTCCGAGAAAATGTGAAAAAATTGGTCGATCGACACACCAGTTGATCTATGATTAAAGAAGAAACATAATTTAAAATCTTATTATTATTGTTTTTAACTTCTTGTCACCATCAATGTGTCGATAAGGCGCGATGAACGTATTTCCGCCTACATTATTGAAATTACAAGTGGTAAAACACTTGACACTTATCCCTGGCTAGTTGAACGAGTGTATCACAGCCCATATGCCCATGGCTGTGGACCTGAAAATTCTCAGATCCCTTATGAAAACGAAAAGACAGAGATTGTCAAATTGCTACATTAATTTTTATTTGCTTGCATTTGAGGGATAAACTCTTCCTTTTTTTCTATGCATGTGATGCTTGTCATCATTGTTTCTTCATGTGATCAGATAGTAAATTATTTATTTATTTATTTATTTTTTGTGCAGAACCCAAAAGTTTTGGCCTTGCCTTATTTGGTAGATATCTCACTTAAGGAGTGGTTACTAATTTTGGTAAGCTAAGGAAATCTGCACTCTCTATCTTTTTGTTTTGGTGTATTGAGACATAATTAGTGGTCATGTTTGGTGCGTAATCTTAGACTCAATAATGTACAAGTTATCATACTCCAATTGCCTGTCTCGCTTAGGATCACTTTGATCTTGCTATTTGAAGGAAATTTTGAAAATTTACTATTGTACCCAAAATTCGAGAAGTCCATAGCTTCATTCCGTCTGTATCTAAAATCGTCCCTAGTATATTATTTTGAGCTTTGATAGAAAGGCAGAGCCTCCATTCTCACCTCACTTGCACCCATCACCTTTATTGTAGACTCTGGAATAACCTCTTTATTAGCACCCTCAATATCCAATCTCGTTTAACTTAAAAGTAATTTTCACATTTTTGTACAATAACTCTCTAGAACTAAACCATGGTCAACCTGCTCCAATAATGCTCTAAAACCACATTCCACATCTTGCTCAGGTGCATCGGGAGCCCGAAACCTCGTTTTTCTTGCTCTGACTTTTATCGACTTGATTGACGTAGCCAAACCTCTAATTTATTAGCTTGTCGATCCTTCGAGCTATATGTACAAGTAATTTACAAAAGGACCATCTTTTGATATTTTAACAGCAGGATCATAAAAAACAAATTACAACTGGGAAACCCAAAAAATTCAAAAATATTATGAGGATAGGTGTGGGGAGGGGTGGGGTGGGGAAGAGGTTGCTGTCCCTTTGCCTGCAAAAGCATTCAATGTTTTTTTGGCAATACTAAGGTAAGAATATACGATGCCATGCAAGTAGCAATTTCTTCACATTCAGCAAATTTATTCTGAAATATACCTTTGACACACACACAAAAAAGCTTCATTAGCTGTACTCATAGAACATTTGCATATGATCCATAGAGGATCACGAAGGTGGTAGGATTTTCTCTATGGGGTCATTTTACTTCAAGGGGGGTCGCTATTGGATTGGATTGGATTATAGATATTAATTATAAGTTAAGCCAAAATCGATGAAATAGTATCAGCATAAGATTACTATATAAAATCAGGCATGTTTGGCACAACGACTTGACTAGACTAGACAGTACAATGTACAATATTTAGTGTTATGTTAATTATGCCAAGAATCTGTAATACCAATTTCGGGAATTCAAGGATTACGTATTGTTCGATACCACTTAATATGAAACTAACCGGATTGAAATGTTGAATTTATATTGCAAAATATGAAGTATATGATCATAAACAAAAAAAATAAGAGAAGACAAAAAAATATGGTACAAGAATTAGGAGATTTTATTGTATCAAAAATAATGAAAATGAAGAAATATTACAATGATTCTAAAAGATAGTAATCACTTTTTTCACATTATAAAATTGTATAGAAGAACTTAATATTTATAGAAAATATGTAAGGGACGTCCAAATTCTCATAGTAGAGTTTGTTGATGAAATAAAATGCTAAAAAAATGAGTTTAAAACAAAAAATGAGAAAATAATCCTAAAATCTCGAAACAGACACATGTGGCACCATGGTCCCACATCTGGTTGCCCCGGCGTCGGGGCCGACGCTGCGATGCCCCCTCTAGGTGCCCAGGCGCCTGGGATAGAAACTCAAATAGGGGTGCGGCGCCACGATGCCCCATGCTTGGCATTGTGGCGCCTGCCAAAATTTCTTTTTCTTTTTTTTTTTCTTTTCGTTTCAAGTTGTTTTCTTTATCTCGAATTCTTTTTCAAATTCAATACAAATTTTCAATTCGCAATGGGCTTCCAAAATAGAATTTCAATTGGACGTAGGATTCCAATAGCATTTCAAACTGAATTCTTTTTTCTGTGTACTTCAATTAGAATACTTCAATTACTTCAATAAGAAATTTGGGTTACACCCAAATTCTAACATTTAACATTTTTTTCTTCTCAATCGGAATACCTTCTAGTGCAGTCAAGTTAATGTTTCCAAACACGACACTAGAATTTGTTAAGATGGAAACTTTTAGAGATAGGGTTCTGTCGTATGGTCGTGTGGTAGCATTCTGCTCCTTCCTTTTGATTTGTCCCTTATAAGTTCTTTGCTTGGTTGTCATGAAGTCACGTGAATGTCTAGGCCTGCCCCCTCCCTTCCTCAATTGCCTTTTAAAACACCATTTGATCTCTGTTCGTTAGGCCCTTTTACACAACATTCCAGTTTCTGTACACTTCCCTCTTCACTCTTCAATCTCAAACCTATAATTCTTTCATTGATCATATAATCAAGAAAAACTGTTCATTTATTCGTCCCTCCCCGCCCCGCCCCCTCCTTGCGAAGAACAATCAGTCCAAATGACTCCAATGAACCTCAACTCATCACCTTTTATTCTTGAGCGAAATGAAGAACACGATGATCAACACCCCCCGCAATTTGATGTAAACCATCATATTGCTTCATCATCTTCACTCTCATGCCATTGTTTCTTCAATTCAATTCAAGATCCCACGGGATACTATCGCCATGAACTATACCAACCTCAGCAGCATCAAGAGGTACATAGTTTTTTTTTTTTTCCCATTAAGTAACAAGTTATCTACTCATACCAATGATCCCTTGGATCGTTTTTGTTAATTGGATCACGGGATGATAGTTATGCTTATAGTTTTATTGAGTATCAATTATCTAATCTTATTGTACTAATGATCCTGTGAACGCTTTTGTTATTTTGATTGCAGGATGAAAATTACGCCTATGGCAGTGGATCATGCGATGTTAAGAATAAAGTTGACACTGGTCTTAAATTAACTCTGTGGAAGAAAGTGAGTCCATCTGAAAGTGTATTGGAGAAAAATAATAATAATCCAGTTAAGTGGGTGTCGTCGAAGATGAGATTGATGCACAAGATGAAGAATTCGGATCGTGTTGGTGTAAAAATAACTAGTAGTGGTACAACAAAGTATGAAAATCATCAGAAGCAGCCATCCTCTTTTTTGGAAACTGATTTAAGCAGCAACAGTACTTCAAACAATAATAGCCCAATTAGGGTTTGTGCTGATTGTAACACAACCAAGACCCCCCTTTGGAGAAGTGGTCCCAAAGGCCCTAAGGTATAACTTTTTTCGAATTTCTAATTCCATGTTCGGAAAGTTAGATTAGATTGTATTTCACAATATTACAAAGAAAAAATTAGCTGAAGTTTTGTTCAATGCACTATCGAGTATCATGACTATAGAGTGACATTCTTAAATATAAATTACTAATTCTCTAATTTGTCTGTTTTTCTTATCTTTTTGTAGTCTCTTTGCAACGCCTGCGGAATTAGGCAAAGAAAGGCGAGACGAGCAATGGCTGCAGCAGCAGCTGCTGATGCTAATGGGACAGCCATTACGACTAAACAATCGCCAATGAAGATCAAGGTGCACTACAAAGACAACACTGGCAAAAGTGAACATGCTGCACAACTCAAGAAGCGTTGCAAAATCACTGCTGGACCACCCAATGATAAGAAGAAAGTCAGCCTCGAGGATTTCTTGATAAATTTGAGCAAGAATTTGGCCTTAAATAGAGTATTTCCACAAGATGAGAAGGACGCTGCAATCCTGCTAATGGCTTTATCTTCTGGTCTTGTCCATGGTTGATTCAATTTTCTACAAAAATGGGTGTGTTTTCTTGATTTAGCTAGAAGTACTAGGATTAATTAGTATTAGAAGCACAAATGTGTGAGAATGAGTGAGATTATATTGTCATAATTTAATAAGAAAAGCATAATAAATTTGTATGGCGATATCTTGTAAACCTTTTGATGGATTTGAAAAAGTTGATAACTTGGATCTCTTGTTTAATATCCATCAGCTAATGGTATTGAACCTAAGTAATTACTTTTTTCTTCCTTATTGTTATACAATAGAGATAACTCGAAAGTTACAGATCTAAGAATTGAATAATCTCAGAATACAAAACCCCCATTCTACTAGATCAACCACTGCACAGCCAAGGCATCACAGATTTATACGCTCAGAACATCAAACCTAAAACTCATTCAACACCGTAAGCCAAGATTCACCAGAAAGCCCCCCAGACTAACCGTAAACACAAAACTACTTCAATGAGACTGAGAGATTCAACACTACCAAGTGTCAAATAAAAATAGTCATCCCATATGAAAATACTAAATATGGGTGCAAGTGTCAAATCCCCTCGCCAATGCACCACTCGAAATAGTTATCCCATATGAAAAAAAAGAAATCATGTGATAGACCCTCCAAAAGATACGTCTGGCTACTATACGAATCCCCCTATGCTTCGCATCATTCATTGCAGTCCATAGGTACCAAAAAATCAGTAGAGAAATGATAATGCGAATGTGTCCACAATTGTTTGTTTGTTAGGCCCCCTGTTTGGAGAGGAAAAAATATGACAACTTTTCTATTTAATTGTTCTTCATGCTTCTAACGTTTAAATCTTCTTTGATATTCTTTCTAGAATATGATTACACTAGTATATAGTCATCGAATCCAAAACCCCAAGACAAGCCAAAGGACCAAAACAACAAACATGATTAAGCAACTAATTAATTTGATATTCATTTAAAGAGAAACGATCCGCTAAGTACAATAAGTTAAGCAATAACGACATGATACATTAATAGGATCATTTAATTTTTAGATCTACTATGAATGTATTCATCAATTAATTGATTTATCATGTTCTTATGATAAGCAACGATTCTTAACAGATCAAATACAGTAAAACTATAATTTTTGGACACATAACCTAACATGTTAATTCACTAGCTATATTGTTTTTCAAGAGTTGTCTCAAAATGTTTAAATTTATAATGATTTGGGTTCAATGGACGGTTTTTATCTAATAGTCTTATTTTATTTTTTTATTAAAGACTATTAACCCCTTCAATGGCTGCCATGGGCCGCCGCACCAACTCTACCTCCAAATTGTCCATTACTAGCCGGGGAGAGCCAACTGATGGGGAAAACGGAGATTGGAACCACATTGTTTAATACATCAACCGTGTTGCTTATAGATAAAGTAGTATTAATCGCTTCAATACATTATGCCTCAAATTTCATATATTGATGTAGTCGAAAGCTTGAAAAGTAAATTTAATATATAGCATCATCATTCGTAGGAATCGAAATATCGACTACAATGAGGTCACAATTTTGACTAGTATAACTTAACATGTGAGACTCTCTTCCCAGCAATAGTCACGTACTCCACTCCAATTGGGACAACGAAAGAAATATCCTTTAATCAAATCACTTAGTCCGTTTGACATCTCATCACGACCCGTCATTCAGTAACGCAAAAGAAAAAATGACATCGAGACTTTGCCACGTAATGGTGTGATAGCCCAAAAATAACTAAACAAGAGAGGATGAATTGATTTTTAAAATTTTTTTCGAAAAATTAATCTAAATCAAGTATCTAATGATTAGATAGATTAATTCAAATAACAAGTACGAATATGAAAAACAATGAGTAAAGAGGGATATAGATTACAAACAATATAATTATGGAGGTTCGATCTAACGCAATAATCTACGTCCTCCATTACCAAGCTCTCCGGCACAAGTAATGTCAATTTCACTATGTTAATTGACTTGTGGTGCAATCCACTCATTTACAAAGCTTTCGATGACTTACACACAAGGAGCAATGATCCTTATACAACGTTGAGTTTTACGGGACCTCATCACGAACAAGTTTAAAGAAAATTGATTTTACAAATTGAAACTTCTCTTAATAAATGATATGATCACAATTAAATACCAAGAGAAAAATATGCTAATATTTTAATAAATAGCAATGAATAAAGCTTAAGTATTATGTATGAAAAATTTTGATGTGTAGATTGATTTCACAAGTTAATTTGACCAAAAAATTTTCAACACTAAAATGATTTGATAATAATAAATAACATGAGAAATCAATACAATTTTACTCAAAAGAATCTCACTTAAATGTTCTTAAATTGTAATAATAAATGGCAAGTGGGTTGATATTTATAACAGTTAAAAACATGAAATTTTCTGTCGAAACCGGAAGACCATCCACACGTTCGGAATAGTACCGGACGACTAAAAATAGCTGTTGCAAGTCAGAACCAGAATGGTCGAATTTTTGACCGTTGCTTCCTAACCGGACGTTCGGATGGCTAGAATATTTTGGCCTTTTTTTTTTTTGCAACCGGTAAGTTTTTGCACGACGTTTTTACTTGATTTTTCAAAGTAAGTGATGCTAATAGGATTCAAAATTAAGTTGAAATTCTTATCTTTTTTTTTTTTTTTTATTAAAGGAGTATGGCAAGTGGGTTGATATTTATAACAGTTAAAAACATGAAATTTTCTGTCGAAACCGGAAGACCATCCAAACGTTCGGAATAGTATCGGACGACTAAAAATAGCTGTTGCAAGTCAGAACCAGAATGGTCGAATTTTCGACCGTTGCTTCCTAACCGGACGTTCGGATGGCTAGAATATTTTGGCCTTTTTTTTTTTGCAACCGGTAAGTTTTTGCACGACGTTTTTACTTGATTTTTCAAAGTAAGTGATGCTAATAGGATTCAAAATTAAGTTGAAATTCTTATCTTTTTTTTTATTTTTTATTAAAGGAGGGTGGTACCTCAGAAATTTTATTAATATGCCCTCACTTGTGGTGAAGTAATACCGTGATTACATGAGAATAATGAAAGTAATAAATGAGAAAATACTACTTCCCTTACAGTGAAAATAAATAATGAAAATTAAAACAGTAAACGAGGAAGAACTACTTCCATTACAATAAGAACTAATGCAAATTAAGGCAAAAATAAGAATTAGAAGTAAAATTAAAAATCAAACTTTAGCACTGTGTAATCCATGTTTGTTAATTTGTACTAGTGCCCTAATATGTCGTGGTAGGTCATGTAGTCCATAAATCTAATATCGTCGATGATTCCAACCTCCGCGATAAGAGTATCTGCAACCTGGTTTCCTTATCTGTAAATGTGAAAATTGTTTCTCTATCAAAGGATATGATATCTGTGATACGTCTGAGTATTCCCTGAATATGTCATGGTCCTCTTCCTCGAGTAATGTAGTGAATAGCTACTATAGAATCAGACTCTACCCAAATCGCTGAAAAACTAAGTCCATGAGGTAGTAAAATCCCATAAAAATAGCTTGGAGCTCTATCTCTAATATCAAACATGGTCCATACGAAGTTAAGAAAACCCTGATACAGTGTCCTGTGTGGTCTCTGATGATGCCTCCCCCACTCGTAAAACCATCCTTGACGTATCCATCAGTACTGATCTTAATAGATCCGATTGATGGAGTACGCCACCAAACTAGAATAGGGGAGATGGGAAAGGATGGTCCATAAAAATACCAAATATGGGGTGCAAGTTTCAAATTCCCTAAAAAATGAACCACTTGAAACAGTCCTACTAACAGTATAACAATAGGGATAGGGCTTGCTCTAAACTTCAAAAGAGATACTCGCATTTCAGAGAACAAGGCAGTGATTCGACGATCATATAGTTGGTGTATCGCGGGTGGCTTCTCTCTTNTTACTCCTTAGAAGATTGGATTCGAGTGTCACACTCTTTAGCTGCCGTTAAGCGGTTAAGTAGGAAGGATAGGTCTATTGTTGTTGTAGTAGAAGCTAAAGGTTGTCAACTGACGTTCTGTTCCAGGTTTTCCAGCTTTAAAGTGAAGACGAAGCCATCCCATGGAAGATGGGCGGTGAGTCGAAAGGCTTTTAGCGCTGTGCTGCGGCATGGGCCCTTCAGCTTCTTAGGCAAACTCTTTCATAACCTTGTCCCTTGTGTCGTTGAGAGGAGTCTAAAGCCAGATAAGACCATTCCCTAAGGGACTTTTTCTTAGAAAGTCAGGCTGGTTGTCAATCAGAAGATCAGGCCAAAATCGACGATTCTAGACTGGGTTGAGACATTCTTGTCGGTCAATGTGGATTTCTTGCCTGACAGATAGCCCTTTTTTTTCTGCCGGAGGTAGTAAGTTAGCGAGAGGGGTGAAGCAGGCTAGCGATTCTACTATTACGCTCCAGTAGTAAGCTGATAGTCGCTATCTTCTCTTAGGTAGCAGCACATGGGAGTAGCAAGAATCTGCCTCCCGAGAGGCATAAGAAGAGGCGAAGCGCTAGTTAGTGGGAATAGTCCTTTCCTGGGTATACCTCGTCAGCCAGCATCCACCTCACGAACAAGCAGTCCCACGGAGCGCTAACTATCAATTGAATAATCGAAGAGAGATCGTAAGGAGATTTTCGATTAGTGAGCACTACCTCGATGTGACGGAATAAGAGTAAGAGAAAGAAAGCTGCAAATCCTTCCTCCTCTGATTCGGCTTAGTGAAAATAGAACTAGTAGCGGAGTTAAGTAGAGAAGACTTTAAGTTCTGCCTTAGCCATGTCTCCCTACCTAGCCCTAGCTACTTGAATTTGAATACCAGGAAATCTCAGACAAAAGGGTATGGGGCACGAACGGTATAACAATAGGGAGGGGGCTTGCTCTAAACTTCAAAAGAGATTCTCGCATTTCAGTGAACAAGGCAGTGATTCGACGATCATATAGTTGGTGTATCGCGGGTGGCTTCTCTCTTTTGGTTGTCATGAAGGGAGAAGGTCCAGCTTTACTTATTACACTTTCTTTAGGAATGGAAAGCCAGTTGATGCGGAAGAAACGGTCTTAGCAGCTATCTTACTTCCAGAGAGTGAATTCTCTAGGGGAGGAAAAAGAAGCTCTTCTTCCTATTGTTGACTCGGAACGAATGCTAGCATGGCGTAAATAATGATTCTCTTTCCCTTGCATTGAGTCAGTGTCGATAGTACTCTTTCAGATAGAGAGAATGCTTTCGAGTTTAAGAATCGCTGTCCTTGCATACAGTAGGAATCGAACCTATGAATTCACCAATGTTGTGCGATAGACCATCCAAATGATACGTCTGGCTACCATGCGAATCCCCCTATGTTTCGCATCATTCATTGCGATCCATAGGTACCACAATATCAGTAGAGGAATGATAGTACGAATGTGTCCACAACGAACATAATGTCCAGAATACCTCTATCTCTGGAATCTCTGTTTGACCCCTTCTCCTAAACTCATAGGTATCTAAAAAATATCCTCAAAATGATACCATACCTGATTGGAGATGCTACTGCCAGTGAAAATATGATTGACAGTCTCAGTCTGGGAACAACATTGACAGCGAGAAGCCAACTCACATCCAATCTTCCCCTAAATAACTACATCTACTGGTATGAGGTCTTGCCATAGTCTCCAGCAGAAGAATAAGATAGTGACGGGCAAAATGGAGCTTCATAGTAATCGGTATAAATCCTGATACTAGCATCATGAATGTACGAGTTGCCATGCGAATTTGGTAGCTTTCGCTACCATCCGATGTATTTCGCCAAATAATTCGATCCGGGAAATCTACACATAAAGATATAGCCCCCTATATGCTCCACCATAAGAGAAGGAAGAACCAGTATTAAATGTCCAATATCCCACCCAATATCATCAAAGAAATCCTGCACCCCGCAGATGTGTGCTGTCAGTGTGGATATAGGGATGTTAATGTAGTCTCACCTATCCAACAATGACGCTAAAAGAAAATTTGACCTACACCAAGGTGCCGTGCAATATATGGCTTTGTCTAGGGCCCAACTAATTTCAGCAATTTCCAGATAGGAGAAGCTAAGTAAGGAAATGCTGCAAATAAATGGTGTGTTTCCGTACAATACTTGCCCTGTAAGAACTGGGCTCAAAGAGATCTCTGAGAATGGAACAAAGGGATGCAATTTAGTACCAAATTATTATCCTCCGTCAAAAGCTTAGGGATGATATCAGAACGAATGGGGTCCAACGAATTTGTATAAGCTGATAGAAGATCCTGATAGAATACAATAGCTGAAGTCTGAATGTCAACATTAGTAGCTAAGACTTTCCCTGCCTGCATCCTGATGGACCTAATACGCTATTTGATCCTACGTACTTGAACCATCGCATAGAAATAATGTGTATTGTGATATCCTTGACATACCCAACGTGAACCAGTCTTTTGCTCCAAAAACCCTCTTCAAAGAGCTATTATCCACTGGTCGAGGAAGAAAGCTGAGATTCTTGCTACGGTTATAGATGTACGGGGTCGGGTGGTTTTTTGGTCCTCGGTGAGTACTTGTGGATTCAAGCACCGTCTCCTTGCATAATATGGATTCCAAACATTAATGATCTGGATGTGAATAAGTCGAATTACTTATCCTAGATAAGGTCCGGTTCAAAACTACCTGTGCATGATGTGATTGGTCACGATGCTCCGGTATAAGGTCTCTATCATATACTTTCTCTGTCTCATCCACCTTATCTTCAAATTCTCGTACCCGTTGGAAAATATCTCCAAACACATGTCGATTCTACCAACGCAGTCCCTCTTTCAACCTAAAGAACTTCTCCCAAAGAGCAGCCATCCCTGTAAGATGAGTGGAAGAGACCACTTTTGAGCGACAAAGGATGAAAAATCATGATACTTGGTCCAAACGTTGAGGAATCTAAAAGGTCTAGGCCCTAAATCATCGTCAGAAATCCACTAAAGTAATAAAGGTGAATGATCAGATGAAGACCGATTCAAGTGCCTCACTATAAGCTGTCGACAGAATGCTGCAGCTGTAGAATTAATGAGTACCCTATCCAATCTCTTTCTGACTCGACCATCGGACCAAGTATACTGATTCCTAAGGAAACCAGCATCAACTAAACTACAATCTAACATCATATCAAAGAAAATAGTAATGCCTTGATCACGAGTTTTATAACTAGTGCGCTTACAATCATGTATAATAACGTTAAAGTTTCCCCAACTAACCAAGGGCTATCCATATCGAGGGAAATGTGGTGAAGACCTTCCCACAAATCCCTCATGATAGGTACATTACATGAAGCGTAGACATGAGTCAGATAGATGGGACGCGCTAGTCTGGGACCCTCAACTCTAACGTGAAGAAATTGAGCATGATCAACAATAACAATAACAGTAGTCCCCATATTCCAAAAAAATCAAATCTTGTTCGACTCATTCTAAACTCCCATGTCAAAGCACAGATATCGTCGAATATAAGCAAATCTATGCTGAAGAACAAAATGCTCTAGTATAACCAAGAGATAAACTTGATGAAGCTGTATAAGTCATTTCAGGCGCCGACGAGTAGCTACGCTACCTATACCTCTCACATTCTATATGATGGTACTCATCTGGATGTGCATGAAAAGGTATCCCGTGATCGACTCCTAGTCACCATCCTAGGAATTGAAGTATTAGTGGTTTTCGCATTTCTTTTTCGACCAACTGGGACAAAATCATCCTCATCTATCCTACTAGCCATGCCGCCAAGTCATCAGCAGAAGATCGACGACATGAACCCTATTGATGAACTTCAATATGAGAAAAAACATTAGAATCTGACTGATCTGTAGATGAGAAAGCCTCTATATTCTGCTAACAATGTGCAGAGATAACAAGAACATCTGGCTCCATATAACCCTGTGGCCTCTCTAACATATCTACTAAGAAAATATCAAAATATGTAGAACTAACCATCATAGGTGCAATGTTGATGAGGTCCAGAGACTGAATAGTTAAATGAGGAGCTAATATAATAATATGAGAACTCTGAGTATCCACCCTAATGGAAGAAACTGTAGAATGATCTAATAGTAGAGAGCTAGTAATATGCAGCGCAATATTGCTAATAGTAAGTGGAGCAATGTAAAGATTAGGAGCCATATGGTTAGCATCTATCTGTGATGCAGTAACTGTAGTGACGGGAATAATAGGAGCAATAATGGTAACAGTTTGATAAGTAGAATGAGAAATCATTTCTGATGTACCATCTTGTCTCCTTTGATTTCTCTTAATAGGTGTCGACCTCATGCGAGGTGTTGTCACAACATCCTTACCTTGACCCTTCTCTTTGGCCAGAACTGGATTAGGCCTATGATTTACTTTACTAATACCTGGGACCACAGACAGTGGAGTAGAATAGGAGCCACTAGAACAGTTTGCGTCCAGATGATCGAAGTGTCTGCAATGAAAGCAAAAGTCTGGCACCTTATCATACACAACAGGCTGCCAATATCCTTCCATCTTCTCCCTTTCTATCCACACTCGATCAGATAGTTTACATTCTAAATCGACCTCAATACATACCCTTGCTTCACTTGGTCGTCTAAGGTTAAAAGTGATTTCGTTAATACGAAGCGGAAGCCCAATAGCTTTGGCTATAGTGAATAATCTACTTAAAGACCTTCATAAGACAACCTTCAATATACGAAGTGGGTTTAAGGAATAATCACGAGTAATCATCATTTTACGTCAAATGAATTATAGTGTGTACATCATCAATAAGACATATCTCATAATTGCCAAAAAATCCAAAATGCATAAAATTTTCGCTTTCCTTGCTCTAAAAGATTTGCGATGCACAAATTTACCAACAAGGGTAAACATGTGAGCCTCCGCCAGAAATTGTTCATCAACCTCATCAAAGAAGATAGCAGGCTCCCCATGATGGATGTATGGTTCTTTAGAAACCAAACTGTGATGCCTGGAATCTTTGGGTGCTCGAAGAACATGCGCAAATGATTTTTTCTGAGTAATAGTAAGTCAACAATTAAGTGCAGCAGCATATAATCAAGGAGTATGAGTAGCAGAAGAAATCCCATATGAAAGAACAATGTTCTAAATGAGCTCGGAGCGTTGGGAACAACAACACTAAGGAGCATGTATGGTGCATGTGACGGCACGTGAGACATCCTACAAGGAAAAATCTAACCCACTTTGCACATTTCGGGTCTGCTGAGTCCGAATCTGTGGTCCGTTAACCAATTTGGATGTGGCATGATCTGTTTGAAGTAGGACCCATAAAGGTCGGTCAAAATTGGAAGTGAGGTTCAACATGCTATTGGGAGATTTCATAGACATCAAGGTTACATTAATAGTGGCAGATTACAATGTTGTTGGAGCCATTTCAATTGTAGAAGTCACATTACCAGACTTTGAAAATGAAGGAAATTCATTTGCCTTGTATGGAGAAATGGAATTAGAGTTCAATTGACCATCAATTCTTCTAATTGACACATTACCCATGATCGTTAGACCTTCAATAACATTTGTACTAGTTGAATTTGGTGCTAAAACCTCAACAACAGTATAAATTGAAGCATTAAAGTCATCTTTACGTTCAAACACCTGTGAAGAATTAATTTCAGCTTTTTAAACGTTAATTAGCACAATTGGCTTTTGACCCATGGCTATACCATCATCAATTGAAGTATCCCCATCGAATTAACCATTTGGAGCAGTGTACATTCATCAAAACCGCGAGCACCGAATATTTTGCACAAAACCTTAATTTCAGCCAACAATTGATCACGTTCTGGATGAAATTGAGAAAGACCTATGGTTAGGCTGGGTGCACCATGTGGAAGGGAGGACAGCCCAGGTGGTCCTGGACTATGGGTGTGCCGGATGGTGACTGAATTTGAATTCTTCACAGGCTGTGTTGCGATATCTGAATTTGAATTCTTCACGGCTGTGTTGCGATATTTGCGACTGGTGTAGAAGCTACTGTAAAATTAAAATGTTTTGGTGATGTTTGTGGTAAATTGGTAGCATGGATATGGTCGTCTAGTGATTGGAAATCAACCAATGGTGGGGTTCCGATCATGGGGGTGACCCAAAGTTGGATTTCCGGTGATTTTCAGATTTATAGGCAGTGAACTTTGAGCATTAAATCCAGCCATTGTAGTTGATGAAATTGGGAGAGGTTGGGTAGTAATTTAAGGGGAAGGGGAGGGCTGTTGACCAATGTCAATGTCCGACGGCTTTTGAGGTTGTAGGACGTCGGAATTTGGATGCATTTTGGGTGGTTAAAGGGCAAAAATCCGCCCTTTACTTGAGAGTGTTGTCATTTATTACTACAACTTAAGATGATATGAGAAATCAATATAATTTTGCTCAAAATTGAGTAACAAATATTGCACTCGTGCCAAATTCAAGCATGCATACCATCGTATATATGTTTTCCCTATTTTGGCATAAGCAAAAAAATACACAGTAGGAAACGAAATCAAACATAGGTAAAAAAGAATGAAATCGCCGAACCTGAAGACCATTCGGACGTCCGGAACAATATCGAAAGATTGAAAATAACCGTTGCAAGTCAAAATCAAAACGGTCGAATTTTCAATCTTTGCAGTCGAACCAGACTTCCGGTTCACCATCCGGATGTCAGGATGGCCATAATATTTTGGCCTTTTCTTTGCAACTGGTAAGTTTTTTGTATGAAGTTTTTATTTGATTTTTCAAGGTAAGTGATGCTAATAGGATTGAAAATTAAGTTGAAATTCTTACATTTGAAAACCACTTTTTTTGCAAACGATTTTACGAAGTAAACTTTTATCGTGCATAAAAGTTCTTCACTTGAGTTTTCGATGAGTCATTGCTAGGGATTAAAATATTTTATCTTTACAAGTGAATTCAAACATATAGTTGCACGATTTGTTACTCGATTTTGAATTTGGCATAAGTACTCGATTTGTAAGGATTGTTTTGGCGCGAGTGATTGATTGAGAATGCTTGATTTCCATCTTGTGTTTTTTTTTATCGTCACCTTCACGTCCTTTGGTAGCAATTGTTCTGGTCAAATTCGCAACATGTAAAAATAAAAATTCAAATTCAAATGTTAGAGATAAAGATATTTTGTTTGTTATAATCAAAATATAAGATTAACCATATGTCAACGTGGTGAAGAACTTGGGACACACCAAATTGAAACATTAATGATCTGAACTGGTGGCTGAGACTTTATTGGGTATTTGACTTTTTAGCATTTTTTGAAGGCTTCAAAGAAAGTGATCACTTCAAAAACAAGAGACTACTACAAGAACGATCCCAAAAATACTTTGATTCACAAATAATACTACGAATTTATGAATCAATAATTCGTTCATTCGTGCACGACACCAAATAATTAATTTAATTAACAAACTTGTTGAATCAAAACCTGAATACCAATATTGGATTCAGAATTTTAGAAAGTTCTCACAATTTTAATAACTTTTTAATAAAAACAAATGATTTACTTGAAAATAGTAATACTTTACGAAATATATTCATTTGAGGAGGGGTTGAGGATTGTTTGCTAGGTTGAGGTTTGGACGGCATTGGAGGATTCAAATTTTACTAGAAAGGATATATTTTTACCATCACTTGCTAAATCTATTTGATAATTGATGATCCAAATACTTCTTGGGGGAGCAAACATTTTTTTGGTAATTGAATGCATTTCCTTGAGTTATTTGGCAACGAAATTAAGTGTTTCAATTACACGAATTGGTATCGAAGTTAAAAAGATTATGCATAATTGAGTGGAAAAATAGATGAAGCCCACTTGTTCAAAAACCCAGGGGTGGCCTTGAAATTTTGGACGCCCTGTTCGATATTTTAAAATGGTACTCCTTTTGTGAAATTAAAAAATATATTTCAATAATATTATATTATCACAAAATTATGATATTTAAATATTGCTTATTTTTTAAAATGTCTTGAATAAGAAAAGTACAAATAAAGTTCAAAAGTACCTTCCAAACTTCATCAAAATTCATGTCATCAACAAAGAACTATCCAAACCTCTAAACTCTTCGTGCAATTCCATATGAGAAAAAAATCAGAAACATCAAATACAACATATAAACTTTGAAATGTACTAAATTATGTAAAAATATTTCTTCTCGCATTTCTAGAAGCAAAGTCACTAATTAAACTTTCGTTTCTAGCAAATCTTGTTCAATAGATATCAAAATTAGGTTTCGAAAGATGCGACAATTATCAGTAATACTCTATAAACAATAGATGTATTCAAAAAGGAATCCGTTCTTTTCAAATTAAATAAAAAATCAAAAGTTGTCTTTATTTCTTTTGGCATTTCAAATAAATTAATATATCAAAAACTGTCTATATTTCTTTTGGTAAAATATTTTACAAAATTTTTAATTTTTGAAGCGAATATTTGCCATCAAGATCACAAAAAATTACATGTTATAAAAACAATGTCAAGATTATCACAATATGCTTTCAAATCAGCATCATCCAATGCATTTCACTTTTCAAAATAAAATAGAAATCCAATTTTGTTTTTCATGTAAATTGAATTGATCGAACCTTCATTCAAGTGATCCAATTGCTCGATCTAATGTATAAAGGAAATAATTGGTTATGAAATAATTTTCAAGTGATTGTGAGTCTCTATAGTTACATTTTCATCAAAATGTTTCTTCCTACGAATTATATTTTTTCCTCCTTTCCCTTTTCCTTGACATTGTTTAAAGCAAGATATTATTTAAGAAAATTATATTCAAGAAAATAATAATTAGTCATTTATATTATTCTTAGCTTTAGTACCTAATGCAATTGCATATCATGCCAAGTCAAATGCCTATAATTAAAATAATCCATAAATAAACATACTTAAGCACAACATGTTAAAATTAGTTATGAAGGAACCTAAACCATCTAATTCATTTTCCTTACTTTAATAAAAATGTCCCGGTATGATATGCAATTAGGAATAAGAAATACGACAATGTTATATAAAAATCATCATTTGTCTATTATTTTATTCATTTTTCATAAACATTGTGCCCTTTAACTTAACATAATAATTAAAATTTTAAATTTTAAAATTAATAAATATTTTAAATATATAATTATACATATATACACACAAATAATAATTTTTTTTGGGTGCCATAAGGCCTTGTGCAGTCGCTCAACTATCGCACCCTGAAGACCGCCTTTGCAAAGACTCAGTGATATATGAGGAAATAGAGAATATTGATTGTTCAAGTTAATCTATGACAGTACCATGCAGTTGTTTCAAAGCCAACGTGATGCTCCTGGTTAGATGACCAAGATATTGGCTTTTGAATTGAAAGGAATGCCACGTGCTTTATAACATATTACTATGGAAGTCCACATGATTAAATGATAATATCTTCATAGTCGAGAGAGAATGATGTGGATTTGGACAACCTCCTCTCCTAGGGCAATATAGCAAAGGAAATATAGAGGAAAGTTGCCATGGCCTTGAGTATTCAATACATGGGGACGCAAACATGTAGAGGCAGAATAAACACATAGTTTTCTTGTGGGAAATGATCGTCTCAACATGGGACTCTGATCGGTTTGATACTGAGCTTGATAACTTGGAGACTTTGGACTCGGAGATGTGATGGAAGATGTGTTGAAACAAGTGAAGCAGTCGGACTTTCAAGTAATATTGGATTCCATTACTCTCTGAATCCATTCTTAAATGTCATCCGGACACCAGAAAGAAGACAAGCACCACAACCTCACTTAGTGTCACGTAATGAGAATGCTTATCTCCCCATTCGGCACGACAAACACGCTAACAACAAGGTGTGAGACCTATTTTACCAAACAGTGCACTAATGATATGATCATATGCAGGTATTCTCCCTAACATCCTACTCATAGCGTGCGTGTGTGCTAGTTGTTCGAGCTTGCAGGCCTAAGAATGAGGGGAATGTGGCTTTGAGGCGTAGTACCTCGGGAGCCAAACCTACAGTCCGTGAAAGTTGGTATCAGAGCGGGACCGCTTGAGCATGCAGTGTTGTTATGAGACAATGTCGTGTGTTCTTATAGAAAAAATATTTTGGGCCACAGATCGTGTAGGAGAGCTGGCGGAACGGAATGAAAGAAGCCGTGGGGAAGACAGATGAAAAAGGTAGCATTGTGCAATTGCCTAGATACATTTCAAGGTGTTTCGAGGAGCGCACATTGCAGGGCACAATGATGAATATTGTGTATTTTATTTGACATACGTGAGATGCTGTAGTTTGAAGGCTGTTCACCCAAGGAACTAATGCTCAGAGGGGCAGATGGTGAAAGTTGGTTTCGGAGGCGGTAAGTACAAGTTACTGCGGGTTTGTAAATGCCCCTCCATGTAAAGGGATGCCGTTGTTATTCTTGCAATGAGACGATGCGTATTGATGCGAAATTCACTTTACGCTACGATGACGTAAGCGAATTCGAATGGGGGAGAATGTCACACAATGAAAATGCTTATCTCCCCATTCGGCACTGCAAGCACGCTAACAATTGGCGTGAGGTCTATTTTACCAAAGAATACACTAATGATATGATCATATGCAGGTATTCTCCATAACATCCTATTTATAGCGTGCATATGTGGTAGTTGTTCGAGCTTACCGGCCTAAGAATGAGGGGAAGACGGCCTTGAGGCCTAGTACCTTAGGAACAAAACCTACGGTCCGTGAAACTTAGTGTGGTGAAGGACGCCGGTGACCGGGTGGGTGTAACTTAACGTGAATTGGAACTGTAGGGGAAACCACCCTGGCACTTGCATTTCTAATTGGGAATTTGGACCCTACAACAGACATAGGAATGGGCTTCACAAAAACAACATATGTATCATGCCTAAGATTAGATTCATACTAATTATTGCTGGCCTTTTAACTTAAAACGTTTGAGTCAGAATGATGATGATTGTAAACTTAGGTACCCTTTTTAATATGTTATATTGAATATTATAGGAAATTTTTAACTATGATTCAATTTATCTTATCAAACATATTCGACCATAAAATCGAATAATAAAAACTAATGCAAGTTATATTTTTAATAGACCTTTCCAATGGTACATTTCTCTTCTAATAAAGGGGACAAGAGCAGTGTACGAATGGAAGTTGTCGAGTCGGATTAGACAACCACATCCACGGGTAACAAATGATGCCAAAAATTTCGTAGCATAAATGGGTATTTTTAATCTAATTTTGAAAGCTCGAGATATACAAGTGTAATTTTTTTATTTTATATTTTTAAAAAATTATGCTTTATAATCAAATAAAAACACCAATTAAAATTTTTTTGTTACCTCAATGACGTAGATATGAGATTCTTTATCTGTAGCATCCTATTACAAAACTACATTACCATCTTCTTGGATATTTCTTAGTTTTACTACCCAAGTAGGCGAGCATCTTCTTAAACGAAATTTGGAAAGAATAAATAAGAGAAACACGCACTATAATGAAGAGTTTTCGACTCTATACCAATATATTGTTGTCCTTTGAAAGGGTATTGACAAATCTATGTATCATCATTAGTAAACGATTTTAAATTTTTTTTCAGGATTTAATAGAATTTTTAAATGAACGAAAAATATTTTCCTAAGAAACTCCTGTTAGGTTAATGGTAAAAGTTGTAGGCCATGACTGTTGATTACCCAGGTTTGAATCATTTGCTTCATTTTTAGTTTTTTTAAATAGTGACAAAAATCAGTTTAAACAAGGTTGTTTTATTTTATTTTATCATATTCTCGTTCTAGTTTGAATTTTTTCAAAATAGAAGAAAATATAATAATCTAATTTGTAGCAATTCACCACAATGATGACCCTATAACTGTTGGCATTTTTGGCAGAATCCACCACAGCTCTACAATCCGTGTCGTTCTGCAAACACCTTGAGCTCATGTCGATAATTTTAGAAGGAGATGCACTGAATGTTGTGAAGGGTATTAATGGAGATTCAGAATTTTGTAATTATCCAGGCCTACTGATAAATGATACGAAGATTATGCTCGGTAATTTTAATTCTTGGTCTGTAGCTCATGTTCCTAAGTTGGTTAATGTTGTCGTTCATAGTCTAGCAAAGGAAACACTCAAACTCTTTGAGGAGAGAATAGTGTTGGAGGTTCCCCATCCTTGTATCCGGCATTTGCCTTCTTGATTTGATGGAATGTTTTCTCTACTAAAAAAAAAAATTCTGTTGGCGTTGATAATAAATAATTAATTTGTATTATTTAATATGATATTAATCATGTTATAAGGACCATCCAAATCAAAATTAATGGGCAAAAAAAAAGGCAGTTGAATTGACTCTCTAGGCGAATTTCTCCTGCTCCAATCCAAACCACAATAAATATTCTACGACTTCACACCATTGTTCTTTATAGCATGATCAACTATTTTGTAGAATAGTCGAGTCTTAGTGTTTCAAACCTAAAAAATCCTTGCTCCGTCCTCTCAAATCGAAAACTCTAGCTTTGCCACTGATTTGGAAAAGTTTTTAAATTAAAAATAATAGGAATAAAAAAGGACATCGAATTTGAGGCTGGACCCCATTTCTATTTGAAAATTTGAACCCTACAAGACTACAACAGACAGCATAAGCCCCAATCATGGGCTTCACAAAAGGGTTATGCTACAAGTACATAATATCTTACTTAATGAGTGTCATAATTGACAAATGACGGCCCCCTATTGGGACATGGGTCCATTATGTCACTCATGAGGTAATATATTATGTAGAAATAGAATTTACCTTCACAAAAACATACGAATCATGTCTATGCTAAGATCCATCCTAATTATTGCCGTATTCTTGAGAAGAGGCACTTATAGCCTTTCATGTTGGTGTGATAATTGAACTTGCTAAGCATGTTTATTATGTTATATAGAGTATACTTGAATAATTTTAATTTTTTTTTCGTATAATTCAATTTACTTTATTAAATACTCACTCCAATCCCATAAATTTTACTTGGTTTCCTTTTCGTATGTCCCAAATATTAAGGACTTTATCTATGGACATGACTTTTATCGTTGGCATGAAAATTTACTTTCTTGCCGTAAATTGTTTGTCACGTCTCCTTATCTTGGAGCCTAGGGAGAGCTAACCAATAGTGATGTAATAGGGAATAATTTAAATTTTTTTAATTTTATTGCTTTATTTTATTTATTTTTTCTTTATATTCTTATTGTATTATATAATTAGAAACATAATTAGGGGTTGACTGTAGCTTGACTGTTTATTAGATTAAAAGTATGCAACCTGGAGTTTTCTAATTTTTTGGGTCCAACATCGTTATTTTACGCGATTTATCTATCACAATTAGTTATTAGGCAAATTGCACGCATCAATGAATAATTTGACGTGTTAAAATAATTATTTTTCACGAGGACTCTGTCAAATCACAAAAGGACCACATTACATGCCAATGGTTGAGGCTCAACCAAAACATGAGATGTATTGACTGTGGCAAAAGGCATATGACCCTAACACTTAGATTAAAGAACAATTGGAAGTTTCATCCAAACGATGGAAATACAGATCTCGAACATAGACGTCATGTTAAGTACATGTTCTGACAAAAATCAGCCTGAGCTTCCATGCAAACCGAGCGTATATATAACAAATTATATGAAAAGTATCATGTAAGCACAAAACTCAATCAAAATATTGGAACTTAGACTTAATTATGACTTCCAGCTTGTGCATCAACTCATAAATGACCAAAAAGTCCCGAAAATTGTTTATAAATAGGCCATTAACACATCAAGAAGAGAGTTAAAAATGAGAGGGTTAAAAAGCTAAAAAACGAAGAAAAAAAATTCAAAAATTCGATCTTCCAATCTAAAAAACTGCTTCCATTCCAATAAAAGTAAAAATTAGGGTCGACACTCTTGAAAATCTTAGCATTATTAATTGAAGTGCTTTTTTCTACCAAAAGTTTGCCGAAAATTTCTTCTTTCTTCATTCAAACAGAAAGCTTAAGAAAAAGACACCTAAAAATCCCAAAAGGGTGAAACCTTGCCAAAATTCACGCAAGAAAACTCTAATGCTTGCATTGAAACATAGTTTTTTTTCTTTTTAGTATCAACAGTTTGGTGCCATCTATGGAAAATCTTCTAATGTCACGAGAAGAATATACGTGGGGATGTTAAAAGGCCAGGAAAAATGAGTGAAAGCGAATTGAGCAGTGAAGAAAAGTAGTAAATGGTTAAAAATAAAACCAATTTTTCCAATGGAAACGAAAGCCAGGTGTGATCGGAAGACATCAAGGAAGATGCCCCAACTAACCCAATGTTGGCAAACACGCTTTATATAAATATTTGTGTTTGGATTTGGGAGACTATTGTGTCACCTTGAAAACAACATAGCATCATCAACTTGGTAAATAGAAGATTCTCTACTTCATCCAAAAATAGTGTCCCTCGATAAAAGGCCTTTACCACAAGGTTCGAATGCAATTTTTAAATCCCACTATCTTCAAAGTCTAATACCTCATAAAAATAATCAAGATCTTAGATTTGGGAGGTTATTATTATGCCTCTGCATACATGCATGCCACATGGTTGCCACTAATTAAAATGCCATGCAAGCACTATTCTCCGAGGTTAGTAGCAACGTGACCTCTTCCACCTACATGTTCGAGGCGGTGAAACTATCTATCATTGCCTCGACCAACTTCAATTCAAATTGAGAGCACAACCCAATGCCTCGTCAACAACAATCACCATGATGATATAACTACATGAATACTTGTTGCTTCCCCATTCTAAGGTGATCAATAAGAACCATACCCTTAAATAGGTCTTCAGACAGAACATGGTAGGGTCCAAAACCTAACGCCATATGCTAGATGTAATTTGACACTTTAAGCCACACACGATTTGATTTATATGACATCTCTATAAGCCAAATTCTCTCTTTCCAACCTAGAACAGTGTGTGTGAGGTCACACGCATATGACGGCTAAGATATAGTGTTTTGGCACTTGAGTCGTGAGTTGTTGGAATGCTGAGACAAGTTAAGCATATGAGATACTTTAGATTCATTCTTTTTTATATAAATACTCTCACTTGGGACATTGGAAGGTAAATTTAAATCCATTTTCTCACTAGAAATCCATATTTTACTCTCCTATTTCTTCTCCTCCACATTTCTCCACACCAAATTATTTGTCCATTTATTGACTTGAACGTCAAAGTGCGTACAATCATGACATTTTCTGCCTCTGTATATATCCAAGTGTGTAGGTGATGCACAAGTGTAGATGAGAGATAAAGAGACGTGTCGACGCATTAGGTTTAAACCAGACTTGAAGGTCAACATACGTATTAATAAATCTAGTTTCTTAAAAATATGAGATGGCTTTTGTTCATTACTTGATATGAGAAAAGATCGTTTACAATTTCACAGCATCCCACTATTAACCAAAGAAATATTAAAGCCAATGCAGCTGGTTTCCAATGTTTATTGTCGTCCATTACATACTTTGGCGTGCCTCTAAATAAATCTCATATGACGGCAATCCGTTATGAAGATCTCGTGCTGAGAATAAGGAAATGATCAATGGGATGGGAAAACAAATACATAATAGCAGGAGGAAGACTTACTTTAATCGAAATTGTCTTAGCCTCAATGCCTTTACATTTACCATATATCATTAAGGCTCCTGAAGACATCATTTATAGAATTACCCATTGGGAGCTAAGTCAAACAGTTCTCCAATGCTTCCTAATTTGCAACTTACCAAAGATGGTGACTTATTTGAAGAACCTGAGAAATATAGAAGACTGGTTGGGAAATTGAACTATCTTATAATAACCCGTCCTGATATTGCGTATCCTGTCAGTATTGTAAGTCAGTTCATGTCTTCCCCAATAGTTCACCATTGGGCAGTTTAAAATAGATTCTATGTTATTTAAAGGGAGCTCCTGGACATGGGATACAGTACAGAAATCATGGACATACTTGTTGACACATGGTTGACGTCTCGTATTGATTATCACAAATAAATTGCGTTTATTTCTAACAAATTGATTTCAAGTGTCTATAGTGATTATTGCATATTAATAAAATTAGAGGCACGAGGTTCAAGACGATAGCGATTTACATGCGACGATCGAATTGGAACTTAAAGATTCGCAAAAGATGCAAATCAAGATACAACTCGAAGAGAACAAGAACAAGAACTTTGAATATTAAAATTTAGAAGTTGTTTATCGGAATTTAAACGTAAATGTATTAACTCGTCGATTCTTAGCAAGTGCATAATACTCAAACTATATTTCATAATTCATCACTTGCATAAAAAGGTTTTAGAAATGAAGATGATTTTGAAAAATGAACATTTTTGATATAGTAAACTAATTCCAAAATTCAGTCATTTTGGTCAACCGAAAGTGGTCGACCGATATCAACCGAAACTTTAACAGTTTGAATTCTACAACTATATTCACACTCCGGTCGACCGAAGTTGGTCAATCGAAAGTGGCAGATTGTGTCACTTTTGCCCATAAATATCCATATCTTTTGCATTCAATTCTAACAACTTACCAGAGATTTTAAGATAGCTTATTTATTAAAAATCATTGAGTTTACTTGATTCTACATGCTATTTCATTTATTACAAAAGAATTTCTTGATTGATCAAACTAGTTTTTATCTATTTCATCAAAAATTCTATTTTGTAAGAAAATTTCTCCATCTTATCTATTCTTTATTCTTGATAGAAGTTTTCTTTGCCAACACTTACATTGAAGTGTAAATCTCTCTTCATACTTAAATTGTATTATTTATTAAGAAAGACCATTGGTTGAAAACTTTGATACAAAGATACAAACTATTTCATTATCCATCATTCATCAAAGTGAGTTTTACTATTTGCTATCTATTAAAGTGTTTCCCTAACTCTCTAATACTTAACTTGATTATATCATTTGTTAAGAGATTTCTTTCAAATTGTAAAATTATCATTTCTATTTTGGTAGTTTCGAGAGACTTGTGAAAAATCGATTGTTGTTAAGGATATGTACTCCTTGTTGTAAGTCATCTAAGGATAAGTGCTATTTGTTATAAGTTACTTAAGGATGGTGCTCCTTGTTGTAAGTCACCTAATGATAAGTGCTCCTTATTGTAAGTCACTTAAGGATCAGTACTCCTTATTTGTAAGTTACCATTGTAGTGCATTTAGCTTTACTCGTGACAGAGAGTTTGATAACGGGGACGTAAATCATTGCATTGGATCGAACCCCATTAAATTCGCTTGTTATCTTTCCTTCATTGCACTTTACTTTACATTGTCATTTATATAGTGCTATATCTATACTTGAATTAAGTTATCGAATTTGCATAGTTATCTCTTTTATTACACTTTGCATTTGTTTCTTGTGTATTGAATAATTTTGAGACTAATTGTCGAAAAAGTTTCAAAAACCAATTCACTCCCCTCTTAGACTAACAATTGGTATCAGAGCAAGGTGCTGAATTTTAAAGATTCACAATCATGAGTAATCATATTTTTCAAAATCTTGAGGGGTATTCCACAAATCGTCTTCCTTTATTTGATGGTACTCATTATAACTATTGGAAGACTAGAATGACAATATTTATTCAATCAATAGATTATAATATTTGAGAAGTTATTGAATTTGATCCATATGTGCCTAAAAATATTATTAAAGAGGATGGTAAATTGGATCAAATAATTGCTAAACCTAGAAAGGAATATAATGATGAGGATAAAAGAAAATTATCTTTAAATGCTAGAGCTAAAAATATAATTTATTGCGTTTTAGATAGAAATGAATTTAATTGTATTAGTACATGTGATACGGCTTATGATATTTGACATGCTTTAGAAATTACTCATGTTGGAACTAACAAAGTGAAAGAAACTAAGATAAATATCTTAGTTAAAGATTTTGAAAAATTTTCATGAAAAGGAATGAACATATTGTTGCTTTAATTACTCACTTCATCGATATTGTTAGTAGCCTCAAAAGTTTTGATCGTAAATTTACTAATGGCGAGTTTGTGAGTAAAATGCTTAGGTCACTCTCAGAAGAATGGAGGCCATTGAGAATGTTGATAGAAAATACCAAAGATGTCAACACATATCCATTGGAAGAGCTCTATGGAACATTGATGACATATGAGATAAATCTCACCGAGACAAAGGAGAAAATGTTGAAAAGCAAAGAAGAGGAAATGCGCCAAATTACTTTAAAATCCATAGTTGATAAAGACAATTCAAGTAAGGATATGAATGATAAAGAACTTGATGATCTAGTTCTTCTTATCAAGAAGTGGAAATGTTTTCACAAAAATCATCAATTCCAAAAGAAAGAAGAAAATGGAGAAAAGAAGAATAGATTCATAAAAAAGAAATCCATTCAGTCGACTTGGGATGAAAGTCAAGAAGAAATTGTCAACATGTGCTTCATGACATTCGATGATGGGGAAGATCCAAGAAATGAAAACTCCTATGAGCTCATCAATCAAATCGACAAAGATAATCAATGTACTTCTATAAATATAACAAAATATCGAGGTATGATCAACTCACTTCTTTAATTGCAAGTAAACTTGATATTATATTTCGTGTGTGATTATGTACTTGATGTTAACCAAATTCTCAAGAATCACACCTTAGTGCCATAAAACGAATTTTAGATCCCTTAATTAGACTTTCATATATTAAAAAAAAGGTTTGAGAATTATCAATGAATTTGTTGCTAATTTTTTTTAAAAATGTATGATCAAACCGGAATTATATGTGAAATTTTTGAATTTTTGGTCGTTCATTTTACTATTTCAATCGACCGAACCCAGTCAGCCGAAATGAACTGCAGCCTCATCTTTTAAAAAATTCTGCACAGTTTCGATATTTGATTGATATTTTACTATAAAGTGATGATTATTCTTTTTAGAAATTTATATACATTTAGCATCTTATGCTTAATTGAAGGGGAATATATTTAAAGTTTTGATCTGATATACAATAATTTTTCTGTCATATGTGCTACCATTTTGCTAAAAGGAGAAATTAAGTAAGATAAATTTGAAAAGCATTGAAAAAGGGGGATTTTTTTATTGTTTCCTATAATCATCATTTGATTTTAAATGCTATATCTTTTTGCTTATGTCAAAAAAGGGGAAATGAAGTGAGATGATTATGCATGCTTTGAATATATGATTATTAATAGGGGGAATATGAATTGCATGATAAATTTATTTATTTAAAAATATGATATCACTACATTTTTATGCTATGGTTGACTTCCTTCTCATATTTCTTTTTGTTTATGCCAAAATGGAGAAGATTGATTAGATGATTTTGCATGATATGGGGAATATAAGTGAAAATGATAGGGGGAATATATGTATGCAACTTTATTCCTTATCAATTTGTTTAAATTATACATTGTAAATCATCGTGTTTGTCATAATAAAAAATGAGGAAATTGTTAACCTATGGTTGATGTCTCGTTTTGATTATCACAAACAAATTGCGTTTATTTCTAACAAATTGATTTCAATTGTCTATAGTGATTATTGCATATTAATAAAATTGGAGACATGAGGTTCGAGACGATAGCGATTTGCATGCGACGATCGAATTAGAACTTAAAAATTCGCAAAGACGCAAATTAAGATACAAATCGAAGAGAACAAAAACAAGAACTTTGAAGATTCAAACTTAGAAGTTGTTTATTGGAACTTAAATGTAAATGTATTAACTTATCGAATCTTAGCAAGTGCATAAAGCTCAAACTATATTTCGTAATTCATCACTTGCATAAAATTGTATTAGAAATGAAAATGATTTTGGAAAATGAACATTTTTGATGTAGTAAACTAACTCCAAAATCCAGTCATTTTTGAACGTGGTCGACTAATATCAACCGAAACTCTAACGGTTTGAATTCTACAACGGCTATATTCACACTTTGGTCAACCAAAGTTGGTCAACTGAAAGTGACTGATTGTATCTCTTTTACTCTATAAATATACATCTCTTTTGCATTCAATTCTAACAACTCACCAGAGATTTTAAGATAGATTATTTATTGAAAATCATTGAATTTACTTGATTCTACATTCTATTTCATTTATTACAAAAGAATTTCTTGATTGATCAAACCAATTTTTATTTTCATCAAGAATTTTATTTTGCAAGAAAACTTCTCAATTTCATCTATTCTTTATTCTTGATAGAAGTTTTCTTTGCCAACGCTTATATTGAAGTGTAACTCTCTCTTCATACTTAAATTGTATTATTTATTAAGAGAGATCATTTGTTAAAAATTTTGATACAAAGATACAAACTATTTCAATATCCATCATTCATTAAAATTTACAACATTAACACTTGAGTTTTACTATTTGCTATCTATTGGAGTGTTATCCTAACTCTCTAATACTTAACTTGATCATATCATTTGTTAAGAGAATTCTTTCAAATTGTAAAATTATCATTTCTATTTTGGTGGTTTCGAGAGCCTTGTGAAAACTTAATTGTTGTTAAGGATATGTGCTCCTTATTTTAAGTCACCTAAGGATAAATACTCCTTATTTTAAGTCACTTAAGGATATGTGCTCCTTATTGTAAGTCACCTAAAGATAAGTACTCCTTATTATAAGTCACTTAAGGATCGGTACTCCTTGTTTGTAAGTTACCATTATAGTGCATTAGACCTTACTTGTGACGGAGAGTTTGGTAACGGGGACGTAGATCATTGCATTGGATAGAACCCCATTAAATTCGCTTGTTATCTTTACTTTACTTTGCGATTTATATAGTGTTATATCTATACTTGAATTAAGTTATCGAATTTTCATAGTGATCTCTTTTATTACACTTTGTATTTGTTTCTTGTGTATTGAATAGTTTTGAAAGTAATTGTCGAAAAAGTTTAAAAAATCAATTCATCCTCCTCTTGGTTAGTTATTCTTGGGTTAACAATACTCACCTTGAATGCTTCTAAGATGCAGATTGTGCGGGTTCTAAGATTGAACGAAGATCCATTGCTAGCTACTATGTTTTTGTTGGAGAAAATTTGGTCTCATGGAAAAGTAAGAAGATCCAGTACAGAATCAAAATATAGAGCTATGACATAGTTTATGTGCGAGATAATGTGGATATACCAGCTCTTAACTGAAGTTGGTCTTAAGACTTCACTACCAGCAAAGTTGTGGTGTGATAATCAAGTTGTTCTTCATATTGCTTCTAATCCTGTATTTCATGAACGAATTAAGCATATTGAGATTGATTGCATTTCATTCGTAAGAAGGTGCTGTAGAATTTAATCTCTACAAGATATGTGAGAATTGGAAAATAACTAGGAAATATTTTCACAAATGCTCTAAATGTGATTCGGGTTGATTATATTTGTAACAAACTGGACATGATTAATATCTATGCTCCACCTTAAGGGGGAGTGCTATAGGATATAACAATAAATCTGTAGTTGTGTATAAGCTTAATTGTAGAGAATGGCATAAACATAGGGATTCCTAGTTAGCTTACCTTCCTAATATAGACTTCTTAATCTGCTTATATATATTTATATTTTCCTATGATTAATATTAAGAAAATATATTCCCTCTTAATAACACTAACAGCACCCTAAATTGAGTGTGATATGTCTCCATTCCCACACCTTTGTTGTGAGCATCAAAACAAGCATCTTGTACTCTCTTACTAAATAAATCGGCAAGATTTTGTTTTTAAAAAAATCTTGAATTTCATAACATCCCCACAATGGATTGTCACTCGTAGGAGATGATATCTCTCTCCCGTTGATGGTTTCTTAACTCTTTTTCATTTACCACTGTCCTAATATCATCACACTATAACAACATGGGTTGTGCCAATGCAGGTGCTACCTCCAAATCCACAACAGATTTTTTGAGCAAGACGACCTCTTTGGTGGATTCAACAATACATTTTTTTGTTACTCCTCCAAATCACAGTTTCTCTATCAAGTGTAAACACGGATCCTTATTTAGACATTTTAGAGTCATTGCCTGACTGAAAATCATAGTCAATGTATCCTATATGAACTAAATCTAGCACTGAACAAACAAGCATATGACCTTTCTTTCTCCAAAGATACTTGAATATATGCTTTATTCACAACTTTTTGGTCCTGGGCTAGATTGATACTGACTCACTATTCACATAGGTAATATCAAGTCTACTACATAGCATGGAATACATGACACTACCTATCGATAATGTGTAGGGTACTTGCCTCATATGCTCTCCATCTTTAGGAGTTTTAGGTCACTATTCCTTAAAGAGATGGATTCAATGCTGATATGGTAAATAATCCTTCTTAGAATCTTTTATCATAAGTTTGACCAATATTTTGTCTATTTATGAAGCTTGAGACAAAGCTATCTGCTTATTCTTCCGTTTTCACAAGATCTGAACATCCAATATAGCTAGTATCATCCAAGTCCTTTATTTGACACTGTTAGGTCAACCAATGATGAGAACTTCACTACGTCATTTTATGAAGTTTAAGGAAAATTGTTTCTATCCCAAGATCTAGATGCGTGCTTAAAAGCAAAGTTCATTGAAGTTTTAATTACAATCGTATATTCTAATTACTTTGTTGAACCTTTTATTCCAATGTCTAGATGCATGCTTAAGTCAATAAATGGATCTTTGTAATTTGTAGACTTTACCTTCGCGGACACTTTCTATGAAGCTATCCGTTTGCATCATGATTGAAATTTACGCAGTTCGATTAAAAATTGTGATTAACCAACAATGAGTCGCTGATTAATTATCTCTAGATGGTTAAGCATACAGTCCAATTATCCTATATTTGATACTACAGAATATGAAAACAGTAATTAAAGTAGTAAAAAACAAGCGAAATGTTCACGAAAAAACCCTAACTGGATAAAAACTCCGGGCGCTTTGCCAGTCAAAATCCACTATAAATGATCGAACTTATAGTCTGCCAGACAAGACGATGACAAGAGCTTTATGACCTTGTGATTGAAGTTAATACAGTCCTCTTGGATTGTGTGCCTCACAACAACTCCTGATTGAGATTTTGACAATCCTTTTGGATTGCACGCTCCTGCACCAACTTCTTGACTGCTATATCAAAGCCTTTCTGAATTCTCTAACCTCTGGTTTTGTAGATTCTTGAAGAACTCTGTGTTTCTCAGTGAACTTGGTATTTGGATTAACTAGAATGTTAGCTTGGTATTTGGATTGATAGGAACTGATGTTTTCTCCATCAAGTATAATCAATTCAGATGGTTGAAGTCTCTCAATGAATTGGAAGATGAAAGATGAAGCTCACACATTTTCTCTATGTTTCAACCTTAGAATTTTCATTATGTGGTGTTCTGGTATTTATATGATAGGGTTATGGTTGAATGGAATGAATTAAAAAACCTTAAAATCGCGATTGAAAAATTCCTGGCTAACCATGTCATTCGATCGAAAGCTTAGCGACAGTCGAACGACAACTTGTCACTCGAGCGAGGACCCAGTGACAATCTAGCGAAAATGTTTCTGTTTCTGCCGCTCGAGCGAAGTCCTAGAGATAGTCGACACCATCTTTTTTGTCCTCTTTTGAAGCTCGAACCCTAGAACCTATACAACTCAAATAGAAAAATTACAACATACTCCTTGACTTTTATAACCTATCCAATTTAGTCCTTTTTGGTTACAAACTTGTCAATTACATCATAAACTATCAAAACCTAACAATGTAGATGTATTTCCTAAGATAGCCATTCTAAAATACTGTATTGACATCCAATTGTCAAATCTCATAATCCATATGTGTTGCAATCGGTATGAGGATTCATATAGACTTACACATTGTAACAAGTGAAAAAGTTCTTTGTAATTGCCTTTCCTTTTGTGTATAACTCTTAGCTACTAGCCTTACTTTAAAAGTCTCAACCTTCTCGCTTATTCTCCTTTTTCACTTGTAGACCCTCTTGAAGTCGTATCTATAAGTTCACCCTCTTTAAGGCGTATCTATAAGTTCCCAAACTTGATTCGAATGCACGAGCCAATTTTTATTTTCATAGAGACTTACTACAATTCCGCGTCCTTGTCTTCCATCGCTTTTGCAAACAAAGTCAGATCTATTGGAATTGGTTTAAAGAAATCAAAATTTTGTTAAGTATAATTTTGAAAAAGTGACTCGGTGTCAACTTTGAGCAAATATTCGAATTTGATCTGATAGTCAAATTACAAATATAAATAGACCAACTTGTTCTATTAGCCGAGTAGATCGTCGTAGTATATTTGTAATCTCAAAACTAATTTCGGATGAATGACAAATTGCGGTCCAAAATTGGATAGAAAAGAGGATACACGAGCTGGAATATGACTATCTCTGTTGCTCGCCTATCGCTCGAGCGAGTTCGCCTGTCGAACGAGAGGCCAGCGACAGCAATAGTTGCTTTTGTTTGTAAGGTTGCGAGGTTTGGTTCGCAACACTTCGCCCACAACCCATACACTATGAATAAGTACCTTGGGATGTCATTTTCTTGACACCAATGATATGCAATCATAGCATAACATTCTCTTCTCACTCTCAACCAAATTTTGTATATATTGTATAAAAAATCTGGTTTTCTTCATTTTTGCATTAAGGAGTACAAAGAACAAATTCTGGTTCGTTGTTCTTGTGTGTTGAAGTGCTACTCACACAAGAAGGAGTCGTTGTATCTTAGGAGTTGATTGCTATAAAACATAGACACCTTTGTGGGGCAAATTCGACTTAAGGATAAAGTGTTCAACATTTATCTCGACTTTGCATTCATTTGACGATTATTCATTTGAAGATTCATTGTCGTTACTCTATCAAATTTCAAAAGAAGTTTGATAAAGATTCTATGGGCATTTGTTTGTCACTCACCATCTAATTTCCAACAATCTTAAGTCGAATTTTTTTTGAGTTGTTAGAGTGACCTATTCTACTTCGGTTAAACTGTTCTTTGGTTTAACTTCTTCTACTCTTCTTTTGATTTGGTTGATCTTTTGTTTTGCGTAAACAGAAATGAATTCAGTTTTAATACCGACTCTATTTCGAACGACAATTCGAATATGGGAATTTCAGAAGGAATTGTTCATACCAGTACTATTACTCTGGTTGTTACTGTCCCCTCTAAACTCCGTTCCACATGGAGAGAAATCAATAAAATTCATTAGATGGCAATAGAAAATGTTGTTCTATCTTACGACCCTCAACTTAGCAACGTTCTTAAAAGAATACACTCCCACTGTACAAGAAGGGAAAAACAACAGAGCATCACTAATTGCTTTGGATGCTTGGAAACATTCAAATTTTTTGTGCAAGAATTATATTTTGAATGACTTAGACAACTCATTATATAACGTATACAGTTCTAAGAAATATGTGAAGGAACTATGGGAGTTCTTGGAAAAGAAATACAAGACTGAAGACACTGGAACAAAAAATTCATCGTAGGAAAGTTTTTGGACTACAAAATGGTAGATTCAAGGACGGTTGTCAGTCAAGTGCAAGAATTGTAGGTTATTCTTCATGATAATCATGCAAAGAATATGTCTCTAAGTGAATCATTTCAAGTGGTTGCAATCATTGAGAAACTTCCACCCATGTAAAGGGAATTTAAGAACTATCTCAAACACAAGCGCAAAGAGATGAACATTGAAGAACTTGTAGTTCGATTAAGGATTGAAGAAGACAACCGAAGTTCACACAAGCGTGTTGGAAATCAAATACCACAAGCAAAAGCTAATGTGGTAGAATCTAACAATAAAAGCAAGAAAATGAAGTATTCTATTGAACCTTTGAAGAAAAATGAAAAGAAGTTTAAAGGTAATTGTTACAATTGTGGAAAGACTGGACATCGCTCCGTCGATTGTCGTAAACTAAGGAAGCAAGCCCAAACACATATCACTGAATCATATGTCATATCAAATGCTATATCTGATATGAATTTGTCAGCTGTTGTTTCTGAATGCAACAACGTTACAAATCCCATGGAATGGTGGGTTGATACAGGTGCTACTTATCACATATGTACCGATAAAGGAATGTTCACTTCCTATACTCAAACCATGGGAGAAAAACTATTCATGGGGAATTTCTCAAGTTCAAAAGTGGATGGACAAGGTAAAGTAATATTGAAGATGATATCGGGAAAGGAACTTAGCCTCAACAATGTTCATCATGAACCGGATATTCGCAAGAACTTAGTATCGGGTTCTTTGTTAAGCAAGAATGGCTTTAAATTAGTTTTTGTAACCAAAAAGTTTACTTAGCCTCAACAATGTTCTTCACGTACCGGATATTAGTAAGAACCTAGTGTCAGGTTCTTTATTAAGCAAGGAACGGCTTCAAACTAGATTTTGTATCAGATAAGTTTGTACTTACCGATAATAATATGTATGTAGGCAAATACTATGTAAAAGATGGACTATTCAAATGAATATCCTTATTGTTGTACCAAATAATTTAAGCAATAAAATATCTTCTTTTGCTTATATTGTTGAGTCGTCTAATTTATGATATCATAGATTAGGACACGCAAACTTTAATTCAATACGCAAGTTAATGAATTTAAGTTTACTTCCAAATATGCATTTTAATAATGGAAAATGTGAGATGTGTGTGACTTAAAGTTTGTACAAACAAAAGGTGGTAAAAAATATTTCATCACGTTTATAGGTGATTGTACAAGATACTGTTATGTATACTTGTTGAAAAGTAAAGATGAAGTTTTGGAAGTGTTTAAACACTATAAACTTGAAGTTAAAAACTAATTTGGAAAATGAATAAAAATTATTCGTACTGATAGAGGTGGAGAGTATGTTACACCATTTGAAAAATTTTGTGCAGAATCTAGGATTATTCATCAAACTACTGCACCATATTCACCTCAATCTAATGGAGTTGCTAAACACAAGAATCGAACCCTTAAGGAAATTATGAATGCAATGTTGATTAGTTCAGACTTACCTCAAAACTTGTAAGGAGAAACTATCCTTTTGGAAAATCATATCTTTAATAAAATACTTGAATCACATTATGAATGGTGGAAAGGTCGAAAAACTTCCTATAAATATCTTAAAATGTGGGAATGTTTGGCATAGGTATAGGTACCTAAACCGAAAAAAAAATAATAATAATAAAGATTGGACCTAAGAATATTGATTGTGTCTTCATTGAATATGCAAACAATAATAGTACATATCGATTTTTGGTTCATAAGTCTGATATACTTGATATACATGAAGGTACCATTATTGAATCAAGGAATGCTGTGTGTTTTGAAAATATCTTTCCTTGTAAAGAGAAAGAAGTAAGTTCACACTAATGAACTTACGATACTGCAATTATAAATTATCAAAAAAGATAGTAATTATCTAGAAAATGAAGAATCTAGATGCAATAAAAGGCAAATGATTCATAAGTTATTTGGTCTAGATTTTCTAACATATATAGTATAAAATGATCCTAAGATATTTAATGAAGTAATGTCTACTCCTAAAGCTCCTTTTTGGAAAGAAGCTGTTAATAATAAAATTGAATCCATCATGAACAACCATACTTGGGAATTGGTTGAACTTCCACCAAGGAATAAAGCTTTAGGCTGCAAATGAATCTTCAAAAGAAAATTGAAATCGAATGGATCAATAGACAAGTATAAGACTAGATTAGTAGCCAGGGGTATAAACAAAAGGATGGACTATATTTTTTCGATACATATTCACCTGTTATAAGGATCACATCTATATATGTGTTGATTGCTATCGCTGCATTGCATAACCTTGAAATGCATCAAATGGATGTTAAGACTACTTTTCGAATGGTGAATTAAAAGAAGAAATTTATATGGAACAACTTGAAGGATTTGTTGTTCCTGGAAATGAAAAGAAGGTGTGTAAGTTTGTAAAAACGTCATATGTATTAAAACAAGCACAAAAACAATGGCATGAAAAATTTGACAAAACTATGTTGTCAAATGGTTTCAAAATCAATGAGTGTGACAAATGTGTCTACATCAAAATCACACATAACAGATACGTGATCGTATTTTTATATGTTGATGATATGCTAATCATGGGGAATAATTCGAACATTATTATCTAGACCAAAAAAAATGTTGATAAAATATTTTGACATGATAGATATGGAAATAGCTGACGTGATATTAGAGATTAAAATATCTAAAACATTTGATGTTTTTTCATTATCTCAATCACACTATATTGAGACTATACTTAAAAAGTTTTACGCATATGATGATAAACTAGTTAAAACACCAGTTGACTTAAGTTTACACTTAGCCAAAAATACTGGTGATCCCGTATCTCAATTAGAATATTCACGTGTTATCGGCAGTTTGATGTATATTAACAACGCATGCGACCAGATATAACATATGCAGTCAACAAGTTGAGTAGATTTACGAGTAATCCAAGTTATGACCATTGGAAATCATTAAATCGAGTTCTTAAATACTTAAGATGCACGGTCAGTTATGGATTACACTACTCAAGATATCTTGTAATGTTAGAAGGATATATCGATGTAAATAAGATATCTGACATAAATGATTCAAAGTTTACAAGTGGTTATGTGTTTACAATTGGAGGAGGAGTTGTGTCCTGAAAATCGTCTAAGTAAACTTGTATAGCTCGATCCACAATGGAATCTGAGTTTATTGCTTTAGACAAAATAGGAGAAGAAATGGAATGACTTCGTAATTTTCTCGAGGATATTCCATGTTGGGAAAAATCGGTACCTGCTATTAATATACATTACGATAATCAATCGGCTATTGCAAATGTACAAAATAGTATGTATAATGGTAAATCTCGACATATTCGTCGGAGACATAATACCATTAAATAATTGACATCGAATGGTATATTCTCAATTAACTATGTTAAATCAAAAGAAAAAATAGCGGATCCTTTGATGAAATGATTAATGAGAAATTAAGTATATCATCTTTCTAGGGGAATGGGCCTAAAGCCTATCGAATATGATCAGCATAGCGAAAATCCAACCTTGTAGATTGGAGATCTCAAGATCTTTGTTCAATGAGACAATTAAGTTATGAAAGATTCAGTGTAAAGCACTTACTCCCATTCCTACAAAAAGTGCTGGAATAGAAAATGTTTAAGGATAAGTGAATACTTTTAATGATTCCTATATTTTGCAAAAGACAATAGATGTATTATACTAGAGTAGATCACCTAGATAAGTGTGAATTGGGGTCGCTTCTACGAGAATTTGAGCTTAATTCTCTTAAAATACTTATTAAACCAAGAGTTTTTCAAGGTCAAAATGAACAAAACCATGATAACCAAAATGGTTAGATGAGTTATGGTGTTTTTGTTTTGATTTACACGTACGGTTGAATGGTTCAAGACATCGCGTTCACCAATTAACTTAGTAAATTCAATTTTATTCAACTAAAGAAGGTTCAAAGCCACAAGTCACCTATCTTGAAGCTAAAACTTATTGCATATACTCCTTTGTTAGAGTCTGCATCTCATTTGCATTATGTATTGCATATCAAGAAATTTTTATTCATGTGGGGGATTGTTGGAATTGGTTTAAAGAAATCAAAATTTTGGTTTAAGTATAATTTTGAAAAAGTGACTTGGTGTCAACTTTGAGCAAATATTCGGACTTGATCCAATAGTCAAATTACAAATGTAAACAGATCAACTTGTTCTACTAGTTGAGTAGATCATTGTAGTATATTTGCAATCTCAAAGCTAATTCTGGATGAATGACAAATTGCGGTTCAAAGTTGGATAGAAAAGAGGATACACGGGCTGGAATATGACTATCTCGGTTGCTCACCTATTGCTCGAGCCAGCTCGCCTGTCGCTCGAGCAAAAGACCAGCGACGGGTTAATGAGAGAAGCTTTGATGAAAATGTATCACTGTCGCTCGAGCGAGAAGTCAGCGACAGGCTAGCAACAGCAAGAGTTGCTTCTGTTTGTAAGGTTGCGAGGTTTGGTTCGCAACACTTCGCCCACAACCTCTCACACTCTATAAATATGACCCTTGTGACGTCTTTTTCTTCACACCAATGATATGCAATTATAGCATAACATTCTCTTCTCTCTCTCAACCAAATTTTGCATATATATATATATATATATAGACCAAATTCTGGTTCGCTTTTCTTATGTTTTGAAGTACTACTCATTAAAGAAGAAGTCGTTGTATCTTGGTAGTTGATAACTATAAACCGTAGGCACCATTGCTCGACAAATTTAGGGGTGACAAAAAAGTTCAGGCGGCTCGGGCTCGGGCCGAGCCCCAATTTGGGGCATCGGCCCGTGTCACGGGCCAAAAAGGCCCGTGCGATTAATGGAAAAATAATAATAATAAAATTTAAAAGCTACTTGCTGGGCAGCTACAATAGCTGCGTGCACGCAGCTAAAAATAAGTAAAAAGGAGAAATCATTTTACAAGCAATTGTCTTGTCAAAATTTGAATTTGAAAATTAAATATGGTTAAAACAGATATATTTTTTGTCTATAAATACGGAAAAAAATTTATAACTTCATATCAATCTATCTCTAATTTCCTTACGCAATTTTCAGTATTTTACTCTCCATTTTTCTAACCCTGATATTTAATTTAGACATTTGTCGGTATTATTCAATTTTGTTTACTCTTTCATATTAATATTCTCTGCTATAATACGTACACATGGATTTCACTAGTGATGAGATTAATCAGTTTAAAAGTAGTTCGAGTACTCCATTAGAGTATAACGCATTTCAAAATGTTCCAATTGATTTGGAAGATATCGAAGAGGAGGAAGTATTCGAGGTTAAAAACTCAAAAAAAGAATCTACGAATTGTTGGCAACATATGACTCGTAAAAAAGTTCGGGTTTAAAATGGAGTTGATATTTGGAAAGCATGTTACAATTATTGTGGTAAAAAACTTAGTTGGAAGTCCAGTTCGAGCACAACGCATTTAAATAGGCACATATTAAGAAGTTGTAAAGCGAAATCAGTCGGTCTTGACCCGAAACAGACCAAACTAACATTTACCGGTTCTACTCTTTCCACTTTTGTGTATTCACATAAAAGATTTCACAAAGGAATGACTACATATGTGGCTGCAGCAGAGATGCCGTTAACGATGATCGAGTCAGCACATTTTACTCGACTTATGCAGAATTATCTCCAACCCAGGTATAATTCTTATTGTAAAAATACTCTTCGTTCGGATGTTATAAAATTATATAACAGAAGAAAACAAACTGCTATAGAAAGTCTAAAAACTTTTAATTGTGTTATATCATTCACCTCTGATTTATAGACCAGTGTTAATAAAAAAGGTTATATTGCTGCTACAGCTCATTACATTGATCACCTATGGATTATGTATAAAAGAATTATTGCATTCAGATATGTAGAATATCCTCATAATGCGGCTAACATATACATGGTTTTAAAAGATATTATACAAGAATATGGTATGTAAGAAATAATTTGAACTTTTACTTTTTATAATGCTAGTGTAAACAAAGTTGTTGTCGAAAAATTTATTAATGATTTGAACCCTACATTTGGATGTTCATTTTTTCATCAACCTTTTGTATGCCACATTATCAATTTGATTGTAAAAGATGGATTGGAACATATAAAATCACCTTTAGATAAAATTAGACAATCAATTAATTTTATTACTATATCACCATCAAGAAAGCAAACATTCAACATATCTTATATTACACTCGTGTGAAAATTATAATAAAGTTATTTCAATGTATTATAATGGTAGGCATACATATGGACCCGAATATAATTTGGAAGATTGTGAATGATCTCTTGTATTTGTCGTGAAGCAATTCTTACAACCTTTTTTCGATGTCACAAAGGAATGTAGCGGTGTTTATTACCCTACATCTTCACTTGTTTTACAAAACTTTTTCTATATTTTACAAGCATTTCAAAAACATAGGCATTTTCCAATTTTTGTTGATGTAATTTATTCTATGGAGTTAAAATTTCGTAAATATTGGGAAGATTTACCCTCTTTATTTTTATTAGTTTTGGTGATGGACTTTCGACTTAATGTAACTGGCACAAAAACTACTATAAAGGGGATTTCAAATTTTATGAATGTAGAATTATCACATGTACATATCGAATCTATGTTATGCGAAATGTATAACTATTATGCTGAAAAAGATAGTCAGTGTAGTTCTAATTCCCAAAGTTCTTTTTGAAGAAATATTTCAACAAATGCAGAAAATTTATGGAAATTTTTAGAGACCAATACTAGTGTTCCCTCATTTAGTTCTAGTTCGTCAATATCTAGAGTAATAGATGTCGGTGGTACAATTCTGAAAATTCCCTCTGAGTTAGCTAGGTATATGTGCGTGGACGTTCGTAGTATGTTACAACCACAAAAATTACAGGAATTTAGTTTTTTTTATCATGGTGGAGGTGTAACGAGAGGCAATATCCAATTGTATCAAAAATTGCTCGGGATCTATTAATATCTCTGGTGTCTACGGTAGTATCGAAAACTGCATTTAGTTTAGGTGGTCGAGTTTTATGTGACGAACGATCAAAGACTAAAAGAAAATATATTGGAGGTTTTAATATGTTTGAAGGATTGAGAATGTGTGGAATTACGTCTTCAAGAACAAGCGACAGTATAATGGTCGATGAGTTGCAGCAGATTTAAGCATAAGATATTGTAAGTTTTTAAATTGATTAGTTTCAAAAAATACGTAATTTCTAAATTTTTTTGTTTTAAGAAAATTTGTACACGAAATAAGTACAAAATGTAGATTAAAAAAAGAAAAAAAAAATCGAGCCGGCCCAGCTAAGGCTCGGGCCAAAGCTTGGGCCGAGCCTTTTTTTCCTCGCTTTGGCCCGAGCCTTTTTTTCCTCGGCCGGGCTTTGCTCGCTCGGCTCGAGCTTTTTTAGGCTCGAGTCGAGCCCGAGCTTTTTTTTTTTATACTCGGCTCGTTGACATAGTTAGGCAAATTCGACTTAAGGACAAAGTGTTCAACACTTGTCTCGACTTTGCATTCATTTGACGATTATTCACTTGAAGATTCATAGCCGTTACACTGTCAAAATTCCAGAAGAAGTTTGATAAAAATTTTACGGACGTTTATTTGTCACTCCATACACCATCGAATTTCCAACAAGATCATCCTCTTGCTCTAAGGAGATGGCCTGATAGGCTTCTCCCACTAACAAGTACCTTATAGGTTTCCAGATTACACTCGGACTTCGTCTACACGGTGAACATTTGGACCATGGTTTCGATTAGATTTGTAACCTCAATGCTTTTATTTACTTCCGAGTCTACTTTTGGAGTAAATTGATGGTTTCAGCTTCGATAGGCGGCTCCCACTCCATAGCATTAGTAGTAACCCTGTTTTCAATAAGGCTATCTATTTGCTCCCACTACGATGGAGTCTTATATCCCTTCCATATTCTAAGGTACATGTTCATTAAGGTTCAGTTTCAAGTTCTGGCATAGATGGTCTAGGTTCTATTACCCTCGTCTATTCCCGTACTACCTTACTTTAGAACCACGTTTTTTTTATATTTTTCCTCTAAGAATGTCATATTCGTACTAACAAATACCTTCTTGTCCCAAGGCCTATTGAAATAATATCCTCTAGTGTCCCTGGGTTAGCCTACAAATAGACATAATTCTGATCTTGTCTCCGATTTCTCAGCCTTTCCTTCCAGCACGTGTGTGTCTAATGTTGCTTCTGCATCCATTCAACATTTCTAGAGGAGTTTTCAGAATCAACTTCGACGGAACTAAGTTGGGGATATATAATGTAGTCTAAATAGGATATCCCTAGTGACCAACTTTCGAAAGTACACAGGACTGCACAGATGAGCCTGAACTAACTCCAAAACAGCATTGATTTTATATTTAGCTGAAAATGGTCTCTTGGACATTTTGCCTTCAAGAGAGGATACACAGGTTGTAAAAGGTTCCATCTCTAACTCATTCAGAGGCCCATCTTTTGTCAATCTTCTTATACTCTCTAAACCTATATTCCAAGCCTTAAGTGCCCACCAATGTTTTGTTAGTTGGAGATAACATTTATTGTTTTGCAGTTGTATTGTAAATTGCATTAGGAGTTAAGTTTAATACAAAGAGACCATTAGACATATCTGGTGCAAATAGGAATTTTATTCCAACCAATGTAAAGCAAAAAAGGTGTAAAATTCACAATATGAAAATAAACATTTCCTATTGTTAAATCTAAAACTATTGCTCACGTACCAAAGATGATAGGAAATGCCCCTTTTGAGCTTTCTAGTTTCCAAAAGAACCAGCATAAAAATACATAAATGAATAGTGGCTCCAGAATCCATAATTCAGGAATGAGTAAAATCGACCACTAAATAAGACAAAGCAACATGTAACTCACCAGCATGAGACTTCTTCAGATGGGACTGTGTGAAATCCCTTACTACTTACTAGATGTCCCTTTCGATGGTAGTTAAAGCATTCTTTCTTCGACTTCTTATTGGAGCCTACTTCCTAAATCCGTACTTTATCAGTTCTTTTCCTCTTGCTGCTCTCCTTCCCAGTGGGTATTGGTTGCAAGGTATATTAGAACTGAAAGACTTTTCGGTGACATTTTTACAGATGCTCTTCCATGATTCAGAGGTCTATCTTCAACTCTATTGAACTCATAGTGTGGTTGCTAACATAATAATCTACCAAAAATGGAATATACTTATCAGATAAAGAGTTAAAACATCTCGCAAATCCGAATCTCAGAGCCAATCCTAGATGTAAGTGCTTGGCAATGTTATCTATCATGCCCAATATAGCGTGCTGACGTAATGCGAGAGGTCTGTAGAGCTCGAATGGCTTCACTCCTTGCTATCCTATTGAAGTGCTGAAAATTCCTTTCGAGACAATGAGATCATAAGCAGTGGTACATCTCTCTACTTTTTCTGAAGCTCTATTATCATTGAAAAAAACATTCCACTACTAATTACCGAATCATCTACTTGCCACTCCTTATATACCGCTATCTCAGATCGATCAAAGCCCTTGTTAGGAATGAAAGGGTTAGGTGATCATTCAATCAAATTTTTTCAACTTTTACAACGTTCGTGGAGTTTTGTTTCGAATCAGCATAATTTTCCATCCAAGTGGTATAACATTCAGTAATTTCATAATGGATTTGGTAGATATTATGAAACTATAAAATAAGACATTCATTGCATAAGTGAAAGAGAAGTGATATCATTTAATGCATGAGCAGATCTCACAACTTCATCTACACAACGAGCTTGCAAACCATCGGACATCTCTTCAGGAAAAACCATCGGATTCTCCCACTAATTTCAGTTAGAAAACACAACTTCAACGGATAAGTATCGCATCTTTGGTCATTGACATAAAAAATGAGAGACTCTTTAGGAGGTTCGTTAGAATATCAATTTGAGTGTATAATCTTTGCGCTAAAACCCAAATACTGTCATCTTTATGATAATTGATAAGTATGTTTTTGCACACTTATTTAACACTTAAATAAGCTTAAAAATTGATTAAATGAGCGATTTTTTACTCACTATTATGTAATTATTGTTTTTGTAGACAAAAATATCCAAGGAAATAGAACAAGACAAAATGGAGGAGAAAAGGATCAAAATCATGCAATATTGTGAATTTGGGGACCAAAGTGCACAAGCTAGAAAGTTGGAGGACCTTGGTTGCAAATTTTGGAGGCAAGATTGATATAGAAGTTAAAAGAGGAGGGACCCATCGCGCAAATATTTAGGAACCTATGCGCTGCCTTTCTAAAAAAAAGAATGGGGACCGGTTTGCTCAACTTTCGAAACTTTAGGAACCTTGGCTGCTATTTCCCTAGGTTTTAGTTTTAAAACCCAGCTACAGGCAGCCAGTTTCAGGCTGGAATTTTTTGGCTTCTGCGTGCATCTTCTTCCTCTCTTTCTCTTTCTTTTCCTTTTTCTTTCTTTTGATTTTCTTTCTTTTCCTTCCATTTTCTTGTCATTTTGAAGGATATAATCATAGAGCAAGAGGAGATATCAAAGGATTTGGCAAATATTTGGGAAAATTAAGGCCAAACTTCAACAAGGGTTTTATCTTTAAACTTTGATTTTTCTCAATTTTTTTTGTCAAATTTGTAATGTATTGGTATAAATATTCTCCTTGTTATCATATATATAACATGGGTTAAATTATTGTATTGGGATTTAAGGTAATGGTTTAACCTAGCTTTTAATTAATTATTATACTTGCTCTTTGATATTAAATTGCTATTTTTCTTGTATTTCTACTATTGTATTTCATGCATTTTCATTTATGTGACCAATAGATGATTGTATTTAATGATTTGTACATCGTTCGAGAGAAGATTGTGCATTTTAGATCAAAAATTCGATGCTTTACATTCAGCTCAGAGAATTGACTTCTTCAGTCGTTTAGAGATGGCTCCTATGCGGTGGGTTCGACTCCCCAACGAGATATGTCAAAAATTGCGTATAGTATAGAAAAAAGATTTGGGCTGGCCAGAATCTATCAAAGAAGCCGCCCTTCTTCCTTTCCTTTGTGCATCTTTCTTTTTCCCATGCTTTCCGTTGGTCAACAACCAACAAAAGTGTTCTATCCTTCTTCACTACTCCGACTCTCTTTCTGTCTGGATTGAATCCTTTTTTCCTGTAGTTCAGGATTCCCTCTCTATGCCCATATCTATTTAGTCAAAAGGCTAGTTCAATCGCTCGTTTTTCTTATTAGCACGATAGGTGGGTAATCCCTTCTGTTATGAGTGAATCTCGTAGGATTTTTTATTCTCTTTCGTAGGCCTATTTTCTGTAAGCGGAAGTCCTGT